>JBBMKE010000003.1:13351219-13367648 GCA_037834125.1 Lippia alba
ATTATTATTATTATTATTATTATTATTATTATTATTATTATTATTATTATTATTATTATTATTATTATTATTATCTAACTGAAATAATCTATTCAAGGCCAAAAAGAAATAAATAAAAGAAATAATCTATTCATTTTTATTAATTTTTTAAAGCACTAAAGTGAAAATTTAACATCTTAATGCATTATTAGCATCTAATGTGTGAATTTATCTTCTGAATTGAGATGAAAAAAAATCTCTAAATATAGGATTAATTAACCTTACTATTTTCCATATATTTTTTATCCAAGCCTATGCTTATCAATAATAAGTAGACACTGCAAGCAATGTCCCTCTATTATTGGAATGTAATGTGATAATTTACTTCTCTAAATATAGGATTAATTAACCCTATAATCTTTGACACAAAAACCAAAAAACCTGATCGAAGAAAAAATTACCCTAACACCTAACCTAATTAATCTTACTATTTCCATGTTTTTTGGTTGAAGCCTATGTTTTTATCGATGTTAAATGGACATTGTGAACAATGTGCTCAAAATACACCAAAAATAAATATATTTAACTGCCATAAATAATGTCTGATTTCAAAAGTAAATTATGATGAGAAATTGTTAGAAATGATATGGTGAGATGATAGTTTACAGCACGTCAGATGAAGTTGCCCGTAGAAAGAAGATTTTGATGGTAGTTTTTTACAAATACAAAAATTAGATGCAGTTTTTGTAAATTGTTTTATACCACAAAACAAATAAAAAACTAAAAAAATAATAATAAATCGAATGCTAAAAGATCTTCATCTCTATACATAATCAACCTAAAACTATTATATTATGTCTTACATAATAATCATTTATTATGTAACGGATCGATTTGATCGTCCACTATCTTAAAAGAGTTTCCAATTAACGAACATCATAATTTAATGGTTTATCTTTATAAATTTACTAATCTTTTTGCTTAAAAGATATTAGTCTATATGTCTCATATTTATATTATTTTATATCAATGTATCTTTGAGTTTACTTATCTACTAGCTTTATTATGTATGAAATTCTGATTAATAGAAAGAGCTTTACTTCTTGAATCAAAGTTAAAATAACTTAAATGCAAACACTTGAACATTATAAAAAACACTTTACGAAAGATTTTAGTTTTAAACTTGATTAGTTTCGAACCTAATCAATCATATAAATAAGTTTGTTATACTTATTAAATAATTGATTATTTTTTTAAAACTTTATATTAAACTCACAATAAAAATGAAATATACCTAGCTCTCTATATTATTTTAATTGAATTTGATTGAAATTAAAATTAACATAAAACATAGAATTGAGTTGTTTTTTTACCATCGTATGATGGGTAAATATAGTATTTATGCCCCGTTGAAATCAAGACTGTCGGAACTACATATTTTAATTTACTTAACTATATTTCAAATTTGAAGAAATAAAGTACCCATTTTGAATTGTATATTTGTTTTACGTACGAATTAGGAGTAATAATATGTTTTGCATGAATAGTTAAAATAAAAGCACGAACATATGGCTCGATGCTGAACATTATTTTCAACCTTTCTTGAATTATATTTGAATATTTATTTTAAGAATATTTCCGACATAAGAATAAATAGTGAATAGGCTCATGATTCCAATTCAGACTTCAAGGATCTTTGCCTTTTCCCCTTTGTAACTATTTTGTATATTAATTTCGTGAAATTAATCCAACTTTATCATAGAGTTTGATTAATATCATGTAAAAAAACACAAAATTGTATCATTAAATCAAATTTTATGTATTTTAATTTATTATTGAGTTTTCTTCTCGACTATATTCTCCATGAAATTATATAATTATTGTTTAGATGAAAATATTACATATTTATAAGTGGCAAATGACTTAATTTCAATTCAAATGTTTTTTTAATTTAATTATTAAAAATCAAAGAATAAAATAATCAAAATTTTAATTAAATTGATTTATTTTGGGAAAAAAATTATATTTTTTAATTTAAGAATGCAAATCCCGAAATAAAAATTTACTTAATTAACCAGAATCAAAGCATACAAAGGAATAATAAAAAAAACAACGCATCCTAAGACCGCAAGTCTAACAAAATTGTGGACAATTATAGTTGCTCCATGTCTAATAGAAGAGAAATTATCATTGTGAAAAATATAACTAAAACTTTTAAGAATGAAGTTTACATTCATTTAAGCAAGTATTGAATTATAAATATGTAATTTAAAAGATCCTTTAGTTATTATCATTTTTTAATACTAAAATAATTACATTATACCCACCCTTGTTCACATGTCCTACAAAGAATCTTAATCAATTTTGAAATATAATAAGAAATAGATATCGTAAGTGATAAGTATTTGCACCCATAAAAAATTAAATTACGAGTCGAATTTTGTTGACGGTAGTTTAAAAACCATTATTAATCCTCTTTTAAAAGATAAATATATAAAACCTACTTTTAGGTGTGTGCTAAAAATAATTCTAAAATAAAAAAATGCAAAATTAATCCCGTAATTTTTCCATTTTGGCAATTTAACTAGAACTTTATTTTGCAATCAATACTCATAACTTTTAAAAGTTTACAAATATATGTCCAATTTTTGTCAAAAATCAATTTAGCGCTCGAAAATGTTTACATGGCTGCCCGACGAAAATCTGACATACATTACAAAGTTTTAAAAGTTATAGTACTCAATTGTGGAATATGATTCTGACAGTACTGAATCGCCAAAATAAAAAATTTATGGGATCAAAATTACAATTTTTGTTCCTTTTGAAGTATATTAAACAAAAGAAAACAAGCACGAGAATATTGAAAATAATAAAACTCAATTTATAATTGATATGGAAATTGGAACACAATCCCCACAAAATACCATGGATGAACCATATACTATATTAATTAATCATATTTACAATTGACTACAAAGATAGAAAAGAAAAAAAATAAAAAGTGGAATTTCCCCATAACAATGCTACCAAGGTTAATTACTACTTAATTACAAATTAGTGTTAGGTGGTTTTGACCAGTCTGGTTTGGTAGGCGTTTGCATAAACCTTTCTTCTTTCTCTCCCCTCCATTTCTCTCCATATAACCCACCTCCACAATTCTTCTCTTTCTCTCTCTCATTCCTCACAAGTCAGAGTCTCTCCAAACTCACCTACAAGAGTTCATCAACCTCGCGAACAAGGAGAGACTCTGAGGAAGGCCAAATCAGCACGCTAGATTTGTTGTTTGCTTGCTTGATTGATTGTTGGTAATTGTGTGCTGTGTTTGATTTGGGGGATAATTGGTTCGGAGTTTGAAGTTCGATTTGGTTATGGATTCCACTACTGAGAAGCTCTCTCCCTTCGATTTGATGTCTGCTATCCTGAAAGGAGTGAAGCTGGACAACTCCAACGGTTCCGCCGACGCGACGCCGCCGGCGGTGGTGGCGATGCTGATGGAGAACAGGGACCTCATGATGATGATAACCACCTCCGTCGCGGTGCTAATTGGATGCCTAGTGTTCCTCGCGTGGAGGAAGGCGGCCGGATCGAAGAAGAAGAACGTGGAGCCGCCGAGGCTGGTGGTGCCCAAGGCGCAGGAGCCGGAGGAGGTGGATGATGGGAAGAAGAAGGTTACCGTCTTTTTTGGAACGCAGACCGGTACTGCTGAAGGCTTTGCTAAGGTAAAAAGGGGAGGAATTTGGGAAAAGGTGTTTTTACTTTTAATTGTGAATTTTGAAGGGAAAAAAATGAAAAAATAATTGGAATTCTCACCTGAGAAAGGTGGATTGTTGGAGTTTTAACTTTGAAGTAAGTTGATAAGGACATTTCTGAAAGTATAATTTTCATGGTGGTGGCTGAATCTAAAATATGAAATGATAAGGATTATCTTGTTAATCATTGGAGGCAAAGATGAAGGCCTGAGAATTTTATCAAAAAAATTGATAATCATTGAGGCTAATTTCGTTATTGGTGTACTATCTTATTTGGTTGGCCGGCACCTTTTCAGAATGATGATCGTTTATTTTTCTTTTGACAAGAAATTGTTAGATTTCTTTCTGCAATTCAATAATTGATTTCTTTGTTGCATAGGCACTCGCGGAGGAAGCTAAAGCTAGATATCAGCAAGCCAAGTTCAAAGTAGTTGACATCGTAAGTTTTTAATTTTTGCTTCTTGTTCTGTTTCTGTACCAGATTAACTTTATGTTCGTAATGGTTTTTCTGATCTGATATAGGATGATTATGCTGCCGATGATGATGAGTATGAGGAGAAGTTGAAGAAGGAAACTGTGGCATTTTTCTTCTTGGCCACGTAGGTTTATTTATTTTAAAATTCTAAAACAATAACTTAATTGCATATGTGCGGCAATAATTTATGTTTATGTGGAACTGCCAGCGGCAATAATTTATGTTTATGTGGAACTGCCAGATCTCATGTTAAATTAATAGTATTTTGTTCATTTAAAAAGTTGGTTGTGGGTTGGTTGGTTACAGATACGGAGATGGTGAGCCTACCGACAATGCAGCCAGGTTTTACAAATGGTTTATGGAGGTAAAAATTTGACTAGTAATTAATCTTTCTTGGATTTTCTCATTAATGTTTGGATTTAATTAAGTTGGTTTACGTGTTTTTTGGTTGCAGGGGGATGAAAGAGGAGACTGGCTTAAGAATATGAGTTATGGTGTATTTGGTCTGGGGAACAGGCAATATGAGCATTTCAACAAGGTCTGTGCTGTAATTATAATTGCATATGTGCAGACAATTATTGCTTGATTATGTACTTACATATGTCCTTTGTTTTAATGCTAACAGATTGGAATTGAGGTGGATAAGATTATTGCTGATGGAGGTATGCTAATGTTTGACTAAGCACATTTCTGCTTAAGTGTTCTTAAATATAAAAGTTGAGAGGAAGTCAAAAGTGGATGGTTTTTGTTATAATTATAGTCTTACCTGGACTATCTAATTCCAGGTGGTAATCGGCTAATTCCAGTGGGTCTTGGAGATGATGATCAGTGCATTGAAGATGACTTTACTGCATGGTACTGGAGCCATCTGTCATCATTAAATAAAAAAAAAAAAAAAAAGAAGAAGCCGAATGAATGTTCTCATCCTTAACAAATAGATGATTGCTAAAAGAATTGCATTTTTGATGTGTTGATTAATGCAGGCGCGAATCATTGTGGCCCGAACTGGATAAATTGCTTCGTGATGAGGATGATTCATCTGCTGCAACGCCGTACACTGCTGCAATTTTGGAATATCGTGTTGTCTTCCATGACCAACCTGAAGCAGTCTCAGAGAACGGATCAGCCAATGGTTATGCCAATGGCAACACTGTTTATGATTCGCAACACCCCTATAGGTATATAATTTGTAATGGGCGTACTTTTTTCTTTTATCTTATTTTTCATTTTACCTAACTTTTGTCCTTATGTTTTTCTTGAAGAGCAAATGTTGCTGTAAAGAAAGAGCTTCACACTCCTGCATCGGACAGATCTTGCACTCACTTGGAATTCGACATATCTGCCAGTGGATTATCGTGAGTCTCTATTATTACATTTGGTAGTCTATATCCTACCAAGTTATAATCTTTTTGCATTAAACTGAAATCTTCTTCTATTTCTCAGGTATGAAACGGGGGATCACGTTGGTGTTTACTGTGAGAACTTGATTGAAACCGTTGAGGAAGCAGAGCAGTTACTTAATATGCCTCCACAAACTTACTTTTCAATTCACACTGATAACGAGGATGGCACACCAAGGGATGGAAGCTCCTTGCCACCTCCCTTCCCTCCTTGCACATTGAGAAAAGCTTTAACTCTATATGCCGATCTTCTAAGTGGTCCCAAAAAGGTATCATTTTATTTCAAAATGTGATCTTGAAAATTGGAAATATGGGGATTTTAGATTTTGTTTATTTATTTATATTCTTGCAGTCTGCTTTGATTGCATTGGCAACTTATGCTTCTGACCCTGCTGAAGCTGATCGGCTCAAACACCTTGCTTCTCCTGATGGAAAGGTTTGTAATTTGGATGACTTTAATTACATATTTTGCATTACGTTTCATATTTAACGTTTGAGTATATGCCATTTATCGATTTTCTAATGTATATTTATTTATTATTATCTTTAGGAGGAATATGCACAGTATGTGGTTGCAAGTCAGAGAAGCCTTCTTGAGGTGATGGCTGATTTCCCATCTGCCAAGCCTCCACTTGGTGTTTTCTTTGCTGCAGTTGCTCCTCGCTTGCAGGCCAGATTTTATTCTATCTCATCTTCGCCCAAGTGAGTATTTGTTCCAACTATATAGTTAATAATTATCTGATTTCGTTCTATCTCCATCAGAATTTGTTTTCTTGATTTGTTATGATCTCTAATCATCCAACCTCTAATTGTTCTTCCAGGATTGCACCAAATAGAATCCATGTTACCTGTTCATTGGTCTACGAGAAAACACCCACTGGAAGAATCCACAAGGGTGTCTGCTCCACATGGATGAAGGTACTTTTCAATTTTGAAAAATTCAGATTAAATATCTTATGTCAAAATCTAAGTGGATTTATGATTTAATAACATTATGCCTCTCATCAGAATGCTTTGCCATCAGAGGACACTCTCGACTGCTCTACCGCTCCAATATTTGTTAGAACTTCTAACTTCAGACTCCCATCTGATCCTAAAGTACCGATAATAATGATCGGTCCTGGAACTGGATTGGCCCCTTTTAGAGGTTTTCTTCAGGTTTGTGTAGAAAATATTGTGTGTTGCACCTATTTGTTCCTTCTTGTCATTTCTATTTCAAGTAATAAAAATTTTCTTATTATATTTCAGGAAAGGTCAGCCCTGAAGGAATCTGGAGCTGAACTCGGTCCTGCTGTATTATTTTTCGGATGCAGGAACAGTAAAATGGTTAGTAATTAACTCTATTAGCAAATTCTTAATGCGTTGATTTATAGCATAATGTGTACTGAATGTGAGATTGTTTTGGATTTTGCTGCATCGCGCAGGACTACATTTACGAAGATGAATTAAATAACTTCGTGAATAATGGAGTAATATCCGAGCTTGTCCTCGCGTTTTCGCGTGAGGGACCCACTAAGGAATACGTGCAGCACAAAATGACCCAGAAGGTATTTGTATATATTGAAACAGCCAACACATATGTCAATTTGATGAGTATACTGATATCTTGATATTTATAAAGGTATTTTAGATATCTAATACACAACGTGTGGTTAATAACAGGCTTCAGATTTGTGGAAGCTCATCTCTGATGGAGGCTACATCTACGTCTGTGGCGATGCTAAAGGCATGGCACGTGATGTGCACCGCACGCTCCACACTATCGTGCAAGAACAGGTACCTCCAGACTTGTGTATTATTGTGACAATTTTGGCCTTGTTAGAAGCACGTGCTTCTTTTTCTTGAAGAATCATAGTTTTGTTGGTGGAACTACTACCTTCAAATTCTTTTTGTGGTTGACAAATAGATAGAGATCAGTTTCTTGAACCCACCACCAATTGGCATTGTCTTTGAATGTCCACTCCTTTTTTGGTGTATTATTGTGCAACGTTGGTGGCCCATTTACTACATAATACACCTAACTGGTTTCATAGGGGCCTTCGGTTTTGCCTTCTTGGAAAATCTCATGATATTTGAATTTTTTAAGGTAATTTTTTCAAAAAAAAAGAAAACGAAAAAGAATATCATGAAATGTTACTAGAAAGTTGAGAAAGTACAACCTGTTGAGGATGTTATTTGTAGAGCATTTTTTGGTGGCTGTTTTTCTTAATTTTTTAATTAAGAAGGGCTTTTTTTTTTAATTTTTAGCTTCGCCCGAAGCAAAAGCTCTTGCATACATGCACTAAGCCTACTCGTAAACTTTGCAGGGATCTCTCGACAGCTCAAAGACCGAGAGCTTCGTGAAGAATCTGCAAATGACCGGAAGATACCTGCGCGACGTATGGTGATAGGTCCTCCCAAGTAAAGAAATAAAGCGTTGTGAGGATATAAAACCTGTGGTTATTGTATTCGTTGACAAAAACAAATTTGTGAAGAAATATGAAGGCAAAGCAATGTTGCAGAGAGTTTATATTTACGTATCTGCCTTGCGTTGCCATCCCCAAGCACAAGGAACCCTAAGTGTTATAACTATGTTAGTCTCTTTTATTCTTTGGTCTAGCTTATTAAGGCATTTTTTCTTTCTTTCTTTCTTTCTTTTTCTTTTTTTGTTCCTTTTTGGTTGATGAACTTATACATAATAATATGTAATAATATTATTTATACAAATAATTGAGACAATACTAGGTATAGTTGCTTTGTAATCTTTCTTATTTCCTAATGAGCCGGCAAGTTGGTTCAGACAGACACATGTTGACATTCCCCCTATGTATAATTATATTTGTCTATTATTTTATTTTTATATTGAATTTCTTATTTAAATATTTTTCTTTGCCAAATAATATATTCATTATTCCCACTTTATTTTGGACATGGATGAGTGTGTTGGTATAATTGCATGAAGTTGTTGGGCAGTGAAATCAACTAATGGGGTGGGTAGGTGAACCCCCACCCACCCCCTTAGTCGACATAATTATAATTATATTATTTAGTAAATAATGACACCTATAATGCGTCATTCATTGATCATTTAATGTAATTTAACCCAAGGTATATATATTGTGATCAACTTTTCTTTTCTTCTTCTCCAAGTTTTGGTAGGTGAAGTAGCAGAATGCATCTCAATGGGTCAATGTAATTAAATTTCCACCAAAATCCAAATTGTATATTAATGTAATTGGAGAATATTGACTGAAAAAACTGAATTAAATACTTGATAGATCTTTAGTCAAAGCAGGCATGCTTAGATTTTGTATTTATAAGGTATGTATACGGACACGACATATTATGAATACAACAATATCTTTTGTTTTGAATTTTTTGCGTGGGGAGTGTTTGAATACCATATCCGACATAACACAATATGATAAATAATATTTTTAGAAGTATTTATATATATATGTATTATAATATGATGTAAATTAAGTAAGTTGGTTTACAATTCTAATTTTCACCATGAAACAATGTAACTTAACAATTTAATATTGATCCATCCCGATTCGATTCATAATAAATGAACTCTTAAAATTAATATCAAAACTTTACACCTTAATCTTCTACTCCAGTTCAAAAATTATGAATCATAACATCCATCGTAAAAATATTTTAAGAGTTCGATGTTGTTTGAAACCATGACAAATAATTAAGAGTTATATATAATAATAATAAAGAAATATTTATTTAAATTAATGGAAGGCATAATTCCCTTTGTTTTCTTTCTCAAATTTAGGTACATATATATCTTGCCATCTCGTGGACTGCATGCACAACTATTATAATACACAAAATTAAATAGAGCCCTTTATTTTAGGGAATCACCCAAATCAACACCTTTTCTCTGAAACCCAAATTATATATAACAAATAAATATATGTGGTTCTATTTTCTCCAAAAAATGAAGACTTAAATAAATAATTTTCAGGCTAGTCCATGGCTCAAAATCATATCTTTACATTCCTAGGCTAGGCTAGGTCTGGTCAGGCACGTGTACATAATATATAATTGACATTTGATAGCTCTTTTTGGTTAAATATTTTTAGTTATATTTTAACGTATCTGCTTGTGGAAATTATCGTACAAAATTTCAATGTCTTAAGTCCTCATCAGATCTAAACGTTAACCAATGAGAAGAAGTTATTGAAAATGCCTGGTCGATACGAATTTGATTCCAACCATTTTATCGAATAATTGACATAAGTCAGTTTTTGTCTAATTTGGCTGTAACGGGAGTCTGAAGTCTGGACAAACGATTACAATTTGTGGTTTTCAGTGGCGAAGATGATGATAATAATAATTCTTTCCCACATAATTTCATGGGATATACAATTAATATAGTTTATGGTGTTGTAGTAATATGAATTAATTACTGAGTCCCATAATTAAAGACAAAAATAATGCCCGCATGTTATGATGTAAGAATACTTTTAAAAATATTATTTTTTATGTTATATTGAGTTTGATATTCGTATTCGATACTCATCTTAACGAAAATTCAATAAAAAAAACATGTCGTATTATCTTCACAATTAGGTACACAATTAATTAATATAAACTTCTTTATAGGGTGTTAAATGCGTGGTCTCTAGCAAGGCGAAATAAAGGATGTAACAACTCACAAGTTACACACAACCTACTTTAATTATGTTGCATTCAAATCATGACTAACGAAATCGATTTTTAATGCTACTATATATAGTTCTAGATAAAATAATAAATAGTCTAAAGTAGCAGCATGTTAGATGTTAATAAATTAATAGTTACTATTCTTTTATCTTCTTTTTTGTTTTTAATTATGAAACTAAGGAATTCATATGTAATTGGGCTACATGAATCTAAGAGTGTTATGGAAGTGTCTTCAAACCGATCCTCCTATCGTTAATAGTTGTATATTATGAATTCACGCGATAAATAGTTAAATTAATGTCGTTATAGTATTTATGGTAACAGTTAGAATAATGATAAAATAATATGATACTAATATGTGTATATCATTGATGTAATGATGTATATATGCAATTCATTATTATTAACGTAATTAAAATCAAAGAGGATTTGTGATGGCATAATACAACACTAATATATGTTAATAATCCGGATTTGGGATTTTGTGTTTTTTTTCGGGGGGATTATTCTTTTTGATCCATCAAAATAAAAAAAAAGGAAAAAGATATGAGAATAAAATTTGTCATCCAAATCATAGACATTTTTACGGTTTCACATTAAATTAAGTTTCGTTGCATACTGTCATTCATACTTTACGTTTTTGCAAAGACCCATTTTTGCTTGATTTTTGGTGATTTTGATGAATTTTTAGACGTTGGCCCAAATAATAAATACGTGACGCGCACGTGACTTAAGAAGGACAATTTTATTATTTTATGACTTAGTAAGAAATTTTGTGCTTATTAAATTAATGTGCGTATCACCTGTTTAATATTCAAATTACTAAAACTATTAAAAATGAGCCGAAAATGGTCTTTTGTAAAAAATGCAATATATGGATAGCGACATGCAACAGATGCAAAGCAAAGATGATAATATCCGACAAAACTTAGTTTGGATGGGAAAGTGTAAAAATATCTATGGTTCGGATATTAAAAAAAATTTATCCCAAAAAACTTTTAAAAAGCCTGTAGTTCGATATCTCACATCTATTGCTTTGGCCCAAAACAAATTGGGCTTTTCTTCATGTAATAAGTTGATAACCCAAACTCCAGATAGATGGGCCTCTAAATTAAAATTGAGCCCATCTCTGACACCAAGTCATAAAAGGTTATAGAAAGATATATCGCTAGAATGATATGATATTCAAATAGTATTTTGGAATAAAAACATCTTGTCATCCGAATTATAGTTATTTTTATACTTCCATACCAAAATTAGATTTGATTTCATATCGTCATTCCTGTTTCGCATTTATTGTATACCACTATTCATACTTCGCGTTCTTTACAAAAGACTATTTCCAACTGATTTTTAGTGGTTTTAGTGCCTTTAACATTAAACATGTGATGCAGACATGACTTTAATAAGGACAATTTTGTACTTATTAAGTTATGGAGTAATAAATTTGCTCTTATTAAATCATATATACATTGTGTGTTTACTATTTAGGCAATCGAAACCATAAAAAATTTACCGAATTTACAAAAAATTCAGCAAAATCACCAAAAATCAATTGGAGATTCTTTTTTTAAAACGCAAAGTAAGGATGGTAATATGCCATGAAACTTAGTTTGAGTATGAAAATGTAAAAACATCTATAGTTCATATAACAATTTTTTTAATCCCTAATATTTTTCACCTCAAAGTCATGTTCGGTATTATGTTTGTATCGGTGGTTTGATGCTATGTTCGTATTTAGAGATCCAATATATAGTTATTAGTAGTAGAGTGATCTTTTCGATAGCCTGACCAATTTGAATCTATACTCAGTTAAATAAAGAAAAAGGGATAAAAAACAAATGTGTTTTCTAAATTCTTCCACTCGAAAGCCAAGCAATGAGAACAGACTAACCATATTGATTCCCTCAAGGGAGAGGATGAAGTGAAACAGACTTCAATGGAAGGGATCCGAAGCATCATTGAGAAGTACTTTGGCAACTTATTTACTTCGAATAAATGCTCGGATGAGGAACTTGAGGCAGGTCTGAGGACGGTTCCAAAGAAACTGAGCGATGACATGGGTCAAAAGCTTCTCAACCGATTCTCACGCGATGAGGTAAACCGAGCTCTCAAGAGCATGTATCCTCTTAAATCCCTGGGCCCGGATGGCCTCCCCCTGTATTTCTTTCAGCATTACTGGGATATTGGTGGGCGGGATGTGATAACTTGTGTGCTTGAATTCTTGAATAATGGTAATTTGACAGTCGTTTGAATTTCACTCATATTGTCCTTATTCCTAAATGTAAAAATCCGGAGGTTATTACCCAATTCAGACCCATAAGTTTGTGTAATGTGATTTAAAAATTACTTCCAAATCTCTTACCAATAGGATTAAACCCTTTCCAGATACTTTGATCTCGCCTACCCAATCTGCTTTTGTTTCTAATCGCCTTATTACTGATAACGTCCTTGTGGCCTTTGAGATTAATCACTACTTGAAACAAAAGAATACAGGAAAGGAATATGTGTTCAACCTGAAGCTCGATATGAGCAAAGCTTACGACCGCGTTGAATAGGGGTTCCTCAAACGACTTTTGGTCAGGTTAAGTTTTCTTCTTATTTTTGTTGAGCGTATCATGATGTGCATTATGTCGGTGTCGTATTCGTTTCTTCTTGATGGTAGTGAATTTGGTCACTGATCCCAGAGAGGGGTATCCGTCATGGTGACCCCCTTTTCCCTTATTTGTTTCTCCTATGTGCAGAAGTGTTATCCATCTTTTTACATGAGGAAGAACGGCGTTGAAGATTAGTTGGTATTGTTGTTTGCAGAGGGGCACCTCGTGTCTCACACGTTCTCTTTGCTGATGACATGTTAATTTGTCGCAACGCCAGTGTGGGGACTTTGGAGACGATAAGAGAAGTTATTGCTAAGTATGACCGTTTTTCGGGCCAAGCCATTAATGTTCAAAAGTCTTCTATTGTCTTTAGTCAAAATCTGGTTGAGCATGTGCAACGGGAGCTGGCAGATGTTCTCGGAGTCCGTTTGGTGAAAGCTTTGGATCTTTACCTCGGGCTCCCTTCGGTTGTGGGACAGTCTAGGAAGGCGGTGTTTTCAGGAATTGTTGATAAAGTTAGAAGACGTATTCAGGGATACTCGGAGAAATTTTTGTCTAAAGCAGGGAAGGAAATCCTTATTAAAGCTGTACTCCAAGCCATTCCTACCTATGCAATGAACTGTTTTTTGTTACTGGATAATCTTTTTTGAGAGATTGATTCGTTGATTCTAAGTTTTTCTGGGGTAGTGGTGGGAAACATAAAATCCACTGGATAGCGTGGAAGAAGGTCTGCAATCTGAAAGGTGAGGGAGGTTTGTGTTGTCGTTCTTTTAAGTTCTTTAACTTGGCGATGCTTGCAAATCAATTATGGAGAATTGTGAGGAAGCCGGAAAGCTTAATTGGAAGGATTTATAAGGCACGTTATTTCCCTAATGGCAGTATATGGGACGCTCCGCTTGGACGATCGTCTTCTTATTCCTGGAGAAGCCTTCATGAAGCGAGATATTTGCTAGCGGCTGGTATGAGATGGAGAGTTGGGGATGGATCAGACATACACATTTGGCGGGATAGGTGGCTGCCTCGGAGTCACGATTTAGGCCTAGTCGACGGCAAGGGGCCGTGTTCCATCAGGAGAGAGTCTCGGAGTTGTTAGTCCAAGATTGATGAAATGGAACGAGGACTTGATCAATAATGTGTTTGAAGTTAGGGACGCAACGACCATCTTGAGTATCCCTTTAGGTTCGGTGCCTAGGCGGGACTCGATATTATGGCACTTCGTCCGTAATGGCAATTTTTTGGTGAAATTGGCTTACTTTCTTGCCTTATAATTGGAGAGTCGTGAGAATGGGATTTCTATAGACTCGGCTTTGGTTTGGAAAGACGTTTGGAAGGTGACCGCGGTTCCGAAAGTCCGAAATTTCCTATGGCGTTGCTGCCACGGAATTTTACCAACGGGGTGTTATGCATATTACAAGATATTTGGTGGAGGATGTCTCTTGCATTCACTGCGGTTCTGGAAAGAAGGATCTTGGGCATGCTCTCTTCACTTGCCCATTTGCGCGGTAAACTTGGGCTATTTCAAATATTCTTTGGAGATTGATTGAACCAATGGCTACTGATTTATGTGGTTCAATGTCTACAACAATCCGAGAATTGGGACCTACTGAAGCAAGGAGACTCGCTACTGTAATGTGGTCATTGAGGGCTGCAAGAAATAAGAAAAGGGGCTGAAAATATTGATAAGCAGCTGCATGAGGTAATTGAGTGGCCGCATAACAATCTGCCATCACATACTGCTATTGATTCCGAGTTGGAAGAGCAGGTGCCTTCGATGGATAATGTCAAGTGGCGGAAGCCGGACGGAGAATGGATAAAACTCAATTTTGATGGAGCGATTTTCTCCGAAAATAATGCGCTTGGGATTGGTGTGGTGGCTCGCAACTCGGAAGGTTCTTGCATTGGTTGGGAGACAGATCGGATTCCGGATTCGTCGGACCCTCTTGTGGCGGAAGCGCGCGCGGCCCTCTCAGTGTTCGGTTAACTCGGGATTTCGATTGGAGGAAAGTGGTGGTTGAAGGTGACTGTTGGAACTTAATCAAGGGCCTGAATTGCGATGAAGAAGATAGCTCCTACATCAGTAACATCATTGCCGACACTAAAGCTATTTGTTCACATTTTTCTCTTGTTAAGTTTTCTTTTGTTAGACATTAAGCTAATTCAATAGCCCACATGCTTGCTCGTAGTGCGGCTTCGGCCTGCGTTGGAGCGTCGGACATTCCGTCCTTTACGTTGGATTGTTTAAAGTCTGAACGGTTGTAGTTCGCCGCTTTGTGGCTGGTTGTAAAAAAAAAAAACAAATGTGTTTTAAGTTGATATATAATTTAAAAAATCAACGTCTAATTGATTTCCTAAATTTCAACTCTTTCATTCTTTGCTTTCTATTCTTGCAAAGTACAAGCGGGTACAGCAGTTAATATGGCTTGGTTCAAATAATTTATTTTTTTTAAATAATAATTTGAGTTGGAATCCTTTGACCATGTTATTATATTTGCTTAAAAGAAAATAGTGTGTAAACTGTAAAGTAATAACTATGTAAATTTACAAATATATTCCTTGCATTATTTAAAAAAATGGGTAGTCTATGCATTATTTGAGAATAAGTTGGCATATACCGATCAATATATGTGATTTACTCTTTTAGATATTTTCGATTATTGTTTAATTACATTTATTATTCTAATTAGTAATTAAGTTTATATATATATATATATATATTGTTGTTTCATATTTCATTAATTTGAGTTTATGTCATGTCGAATTATTTAGATGTGACTCTCTCTATCAATAATAATTACATTCTTAAATGTTCGAACATGAGACATCAGATTAAACTAGAGTAGTGATGAATCATTAAATTACATCACTTGATGGTGAGATACAAATACATTTTTTTTTGATTGAAAGGAACTTCAAAGAAAGGGATTATAAGTCAGCTTCAAGCAGGTCGATCGTAATATAAGGGGGATCAGTCAATTCCACTCGATTAAAAAATTGTTGGTCAATTTTAGCTAGATATTCGAATAGGAGTGGTCATCTGTACGAGCGTGTTGGAGATGATATTGCTAAAATTTATTGTGAAGAGTGCAACAATTATCAATGATACCAAGGGAAAAGATACATATATTTTATATAAGAATAGGGCTGTCGACAGGGTCGGATTCGGACAGGATCAGGAGATTCGGGATCCGAACCCGATAAGGAAATTCGATAATGGGATTCGAATCCGACTCCTATAGGATTTGAATTCATTAGTTTTGAATCCATATATAATCGGATCGGATCATATCCGATGAAAGATCGGACCCGATTAACAATAAAATTTATTTTTTTAAAATAATAAATTTGATATAAAAAAATAAATGCAATTAAATAATATTTAGTAAATAATTATTATTTAATAGATTATTTGATAATTTTGTTTATATTTATTTAAAATAGTTTAATTTTAAACTTATTAATAAAAATATATATATTTTTGGAGTAAAAAATTTATATTTTATTATTTCTTAATCATTTTAATTAATATTATGTACTAGTAAATAATTTATTTAATTAAATATTATATATAAT
>JBBMKE010000003.1:13367748-13379885 GCA_037834125.1 Lippia alba
ACTGTGGTTGATAGCAACACAGGGACTAGTTTCATCTACCTTTATTTTAAAGATAGAAAAACAAATGAGTTTTCATCTCCTTTATGTTAAAGATAGGAAAACAAATGAAACTGAAGGAGATGATTGGTAAAAAAATTCAACGATCTTTTGCATGTGTGCAGGTTCCACAATCAGGATAGATATTTATAGAGCTTTTAGTTTTCGATGTCTCATGGTGTTCAGTAGTTAACTTTCTATAAATTTTTGCAGTTTACGACGTAACAAGGAGAGATACATTTACGAACTTGTCTGATGTGTGGGCGAAAGAATTGGAACTGTATTCCACTAATCAGGATTGCGTTAAAATGCTTGTTGGAAACAAAGTTGATAGAGTTGGTTCCTTTCTCTTTTCTTTTCATGCTTTCTAGTCATATCCCTCTCGTCTCATTTGTTCTCTTATTTTTCACTGTTAACCATGTTTTCAGGAATCCGAACGCGTTGTGAGTAGGGACGAGGGGATGACCCTTGCAAAAGAGCTTGGATGTTTATTTTTTGAATGCAGTGCTAAAACTCGGGAGAATGTCGAAACCTGCTTTGAAGAACTCGCACTAAAGGTAGATGAATGCATTACTATCGATTTTGTTTACAGGGATTACATCTCCGATATCAAGTTTTTGACAAAGTTAGTAGGGAATTATCCCCGTCTCCTAATTTAGCGACGTTTGTTGCAAGAGTGAGAACTTTATTCTTTTGCGCAGAACACAAAACAAACAAGCACTAATGAAGTTTATTCCTTTTTTAACACCAGATAATGGCTGTGCCTAGACTACTTGAAGAAGGATCAAACGTCAAAAGAAATATTTTAAAGCAGAAGCAAGAACATACACTGGCTGACGGTGGTTGTTGCTCGTAGAGAAATGCGATAGGAGCTCATCATCAAACATCAATGCGATAGGAGCTCATCATCAAACATCAATGCGATAGGAGCTCATCATCAAACATCACATTACAAGCTTTCGCCTCAACATTTCTATGCTCAAAATATGTAAATGGTAGATTTCCTTCATCTTTGCTATGCTGCTGTTGTGCCGGAGTGGCGCCAATTTCAGGGGTTTGCTACAACGGTCTTGTTGCATGATTTGGTGCTTCGTGTAAAGTTGTTCAATTTGGTGTCTGGTGTTCTATCCCAATTGAATAGACGGGAAGAAGAGTTCTTACGGTTTGGCTTTTTATAATGTATGTTATTACTTATTGCATCTAAAAAAACTCAATTATCTCCCTCCAAATTCATGAGGATGCTTTATTTAGAAATAGTGAAATATTGACTTGGATCTGGGAAGAGTAACCAAGAAAAATTCACCATTTAAATTTGACTTTAAAATGTTCACAAAGAAAATAGTAAGTATTTTTTTTTTCCCTCCGAACCAATAGTAAGTAAATATTCAATGAACTCAAAAGCAAGCAACAATCTTTTTCCAAAAAATATCGTGATTTTATTTACTCTTCATTTATACATAACCTGATTATTTTTATGTTAAAAATATGAGATAGATTATTAATTAATTCAAAAAAGAACTTTCTCAATTTAGTTCACATTATAACCGTTGGGAACATTTATTTTACGGGCTTTAAATCTCTATTAAATTTCAATCAGATTAGTGCTGAGAATGTTGATAGGAACTTCTAGTCTGGACTTCAGCAAATCATACAATCACACGATCTAGAGAAATTCTAGTCCGGATTTCTGATTATTATCATATTAATCCTTCTCAAACATAGCATGGAAAATATCAAAATGCATTGGCCAAGAAAGGGAGAGAGGGAGAGTGAGGCTTCAAATGTTGGCTCAGAATTAGCAACAAATGTTGGCTCAGAATTAGCAACAAAGCAAAATATCCCGAAACAAAAAGATTCTCGAGCTGCGTTAGTAGCCAATACTGAATCAGAACTATTCATCTTCGAATTGTGTTTCCACTTAACTCAATAGTACAAGTATGAAATTCATTTACTTGATCCTATTTAAAATCATTAAGGAATTCTTTCACAAAATCCTTCTCTCATTAACTTACCTATGGAAGAATGGTGAGCAGAAACTGGGAAGCCCCAAACCCAAGTTTAAAATTTTGGAGCTAACAATTAGCCAAGCATGGCTCCTGAAGCCTCCTCCAATATCCTCCTAGCTTCAGTTCCGGGATCAGCAAGCTCAGCCGGAATCTACAGATATTGTTAATCAACAATTTGTCTGTTTTAAAATGATGGAAGTATCAAGTGATATATTTACCTTCTGATAGACATTTGTCCTTGTTGGAGAAGCCCCACAAGTAAGCAACAATCTTACGACATCACCATATTCGCCTCTAGCAGCATGGTGAAGAGGCTGAAATATGCAGCAAAAAGTTCTCAGATTATGAAAGCAAATTGTGATTTCGTAACTTTTTTCGCGGGCCAAAATGATACCAACAACTTAGATAACCTAGATGTGCATAACGTAATAGACTCACGGTGTCCCCTTCCATATCAACAGTCTCGAGCATTCTCTTCACTCGCTCTGGATCATTCGCAGAGGTTATAAGAAGTTGGGCTATCTCTATATAACCTGCAAAGCAGTGTTTTGTGTACAGAGAAGTAAGACATTAAGAACAAATCTAATTGGTGGACATTAAGCTGGTAAAAGCACCTCCTGCACAAGCGTCATGCAAGGGAATTCCTCCATCCTCATCCTCTGCCTCCATGTTAGCTCCCCTTTCCAACAAAAACTGCATAGTAATAACATACATTACAAGTTATAGCCATACCCAAAAATAAAAAGATCATAACAAGATACGGCCGGGCAACACAATAATGAAAAAAAATTCTATGATCTGACCTGGACACAACTCAAATGGCCATATAGACATGCCAAATGAAGAACAGTATCGCCATCCTCCACTGGTTCATCGATGTTACCATCAAAATTATCTGTAGTAGTTGATTGAGTTTGAAGTATCAGAAGAGAAGAAAGAGGTCGATTGTATCTATCACAAAATTTTCAATTCTGAGTAATACTTAAATTGAGAAACTCTTGAGATTCACATTGTCACATATTAGATTAGCACAAATTCATCATTCCTATTATTATTTTCAATGCAGTTCCAAATCACCAACAAAATAATGATGATTTGCTACTTTCTTACATCATGTCTAGACTGTAAATATGCTACTCATTGAAAATGAGTTTGAGAAAATTTCCAAGTTTCCTCACAAAATGGAAACTCATTCGTTAATAAAAATTAGCCAAACAAATCTGTACTACTTTATTGTTGGAAAGCTGGATGCTGGTTACAGATTTAATTCCTATAATTTAGTAGCTTGACATGAATGATCAGATCTCAGGACTAGTTTCATATAAGATGAATAAGGTCTTCACTATACAAGATAGAACACGGGTAGTAGACTCACCCAACCCAATGAGAATACAGATGGAACCGTAAGGCATTACTTCAGTTTCAAATACTTTAACTTAACAACCAATCAAACAGGAGATATTCCAAGGTCATATCACATATGTATTATTTACAATTCTGAGTTCCTAATCACGTCAATTACGAGGCCTCTAATTGATAAGTTACAGCGTGAAAAAGAGAGATATTAACAGCTGAATGCACACCCAGGCCAACTCAAAATTTTGAGTAAATCAGAGACTAAAATTGTAAATCATGCATTCATGCTAAGCAATAAACAGCAATCACTCAATTACTGATCAAAATCGAAATAGTCTCGATTAAAATGAATACAAGCATCTCAAAGTATGTTCAACCTTGATGCAAAACGACCTAAATAATCGAAAATCAAACGAACACATCAGCAACAGAGTTCAAGCGGAAGCCAACGGATAGAAGTTTCAAGCATCGACTAGACTCGTTTTATCTTCTCTCAAACATCAACAAATCCACCTCGTAATGAATCTCTTGCTTATGAAAATCAGGCAGCCAAAAAACCAAAAAAAGAACACAAAACAAAATAAAAGCAGCAATACCAATACATACCTAGGGCTAGGCGAAGGGCGTTGACGTCTCCGGACTCAGCGGCGGTGACTAGGGGGCGGAGGTGGAGTGGTATTTCAGAGTGATCCACGCCATCTTCGTCGGCGAAATCGACGCCTTCTTCCTCGAAAAGACCGGCTCCATCTTCATCATCAGCCTCTCTTCGACCTTGAGGAACCGCCATCTCTCACTCTTTTCTCTCTCTAAGATACAGCGGCCAAGCTCTTCAGTCAACTAAAAACCTCGAGGTTTTTTCTAGTCTCCCTCTCCACTTTTAGACGACTCCTTTTGCCTATTTACGAAAGGCGAAATACTCGGGATTATAATTGATTTTACTCTCACTTTTTTTATTTTCCTGTCGCTGGTTTCCGACTCAAGGGCTATCAACGGGTCGAATTTGGATTGGATCAGGAGATTTCAGATTCAATAATCGGATCTGAATCCGAATCCTATAATATTCGAATTCATTATTTTTGAATTCATACATAATCGGATCAGATTAGATCGGATAAAAAGATCCGACCTAATTAACAATAAAATTTATTTTTTAAAATAATAAATTTGATATAAAAAAATAAATATAATTACATAATGTTTAATAAATAATTATTATTTAATAGATTATTTGATAGTTTTGTTTATATATATATATATTTTTAAATAGGTTAATTTTAAGCTTATTAATAAAAATATATATTTTTTTAGAGAAAAATATTTAAATTTTTTTATTTCTTAATTATTTTAATTAATATTATGTACTAGTAAATAATTTATTTAATTAAATATTATATATAATATCGGATTCAGATTCTTAACGGATCGGATTCCTTAAATTCATATTCGCTCAATTTATTTCGGATAACGAATATTTATAATCGGATATGATCCATCGAATATTTTTATCAGACGAATATGTTAAAATTTGGATCGAATTCGGATTAAAATTCGCCCCATTGACAGCCCTATAAGAATTTTTTATTTATTTTATTATTTGAAAATTTTCGCAAAGTCCAATAAGGCTAACTGGATCCAACAGCCAGGCCCAAACAGTTTATTCAAAAAATTTGAAGCACACGAGTGACGAGTCGATTTATGCGTCAAAGGTGATTGATGAACGACAAAGCAACCAAAACTCCTTTCCAATTGGAGTTGATTCCATCAAATAAACACTATTTTCTCCCATAAAGGTTATATATATATAATTGGAAAATATTTTAATTCAGCTTCTTCAGTTTAAAGTAAAGTAAAAACCTCTCGAATTGTACTAATTATTTCTATATTTTTCTCAAAACCCGCACAATTTTTATCTTCCAAACTTCTTACAACTTTACCTTCTATATTAATTGTTTTTATCTTTTAGAGACAAAAAAGGAGAAGTAGAGGGCTTTATTCATAACATCTGATTGTGTGTTCGAGTCGTAACAAAGACAACATTTGAATTTACAATAAAAAAGATAAAAATTAAATGGAAAGCACAAAATCTCTAAATAAGAGGAGGAAAAATATAAACATTTCATAATATATGTATAAAAAAAACAAAAATTCAAAATTTAGGGGGGCGAGAGTCACCCGGATACTCTTTAACTCTATTTTTGTCAACTCGTACCATTAAAGTATAAAACTCTTGCTATTAATGATTAACTACATATTCAAAGATTAAGAGACGAGAATTTTAATTAAAACTAATATAATATTTAATAGCTAAACCGACATGACATAAGAGTAAATATCTTAGCTATAATAGATGAGTACGAATACGATAATTCGAATTTTCGTATATAAAAAATATCGAATACAGCATTCAGTGTAATATAATATTACAAAATAATATTTTTATAAATATACATGAATATTTCGGTTATAATTAATGAGAAAAAGACAGTCATTGAGTAGTGTGCATGCCCGACCACCTTGGAGTCAAAGCAGCGAAGCCTTCGCCTACTGCAACGCGGTCGTCTCCACAGCCCATGCAAATTCCAATTTACAAGATCTTTTTTTTTTTTTTCCTATATATATGTTTGTGTTTCAGTTTTCTTTTTCTTTACGCATAATTAATTTTTCACAATCCCAATGAAACATATATATAATTAAACAAGTTCGTGTACTGCTCTTGTGTAGTGCGTACGCACCTCATAACATGTCCACTTAATTATCTGCTAAAATTGAATTAATTTTAATGGGAAAAGGACAATATTAATTTATGATCATATACAATATATATAGATAGATAAAAGGCGATGCCCTTTTGCAGTAACAAGCAAACATCCCCAGTCTTTTAATTATTTATTTATCGTACAACTATGGTTGCTAATTACCCTAGATAGACCATGCAAGTGATGATAATCTACGTATGATTAATTAGAATGCATTACTAATAAGCTACTTTTGCTTTATAATTAATTAATATTAATTGAACAGCTTTGGACAGTGTTGCCAAGTTGCTGTACAATTTTGTATTTGGGTGAATTTATATTTTCGATGTTTCCTAAGTTTTGTAAGTATTTTACATATCCAGATCTTAACTACAGGATCGGAGTTCAGGCTTAATTTCTTGAAGGGTTTGGTCGAAATAAAATCATATGATGGTAAGAATTTTATTTGTATTGTTAAATTAATAGGTTATATGTCGTAGCTAATCGATTCTCATAAATTAATAACATCTTGTTTTGGTAGGTTGATAGTTATTTCAACTAAATTCATAAAATCTAAATATCAAAATAATTTGGAACGTTACATAAATTTTGATTACATATGATCTTTATAAAATGTTTATTGTATCCAAGGACATAACTTTAGAAACGAGATCATATTCAAAATATGAGTTTTTTACTTAGTCATCCCCTATGATATACCTAATTAGATTCAAAACCTGGTATCTGAAATGTCTCAAAGCGAACCTTGTGATTGTATTAAATTAGCACTCAAAATCCTGCAGTCGTGTTGTTGTCACGACCATAGGGTTTTGAATGTTAAGTTAGTGCTAATTTAATACAATCATAAGGTTCGCTTTGAGAATACATTTCAAATTATAGGGTTCTAAATGTTAATTAGGTATATCATAAGATTTTTGGTGCAATAAACTTTTCAAAATATATAATATTCCACATACACTTTCATATGTAGATGAATTCCGTTTCTTATTTATTTTAATACCATATTGAATAACCGATTGACACCAACATTTTTTAACATGATAAAAGAGAAATATCAAATGTTTAGACTTTGGTATTTCTAATAAAAATGATAATGCATATCATCAAGCCAATTAAACACCTCTCCTTCTCTCTGATAATGATATGCACTAATGTACGGATACCTTTAATTAAAAATATTATTTTTTATGTCGTACCGTGTTAGATATCATATCTGATACTTTTCATATGGAAATTTAAAAAAAAAATGTATTATCATATTCATATCTCGTATTGTATTATATTCCCTAAATTATAGATGGTATGCTTAATGTAATCTCATACCTCTCAAATAAATTATCACGAAGCACAAAAAGAAAATTATATCTCCATCAAGGACCATTAAGTCAAGATAATTTCAAGATTTAAGTCCATATCTGCGTCATTCTTACATGCACAAAAAGGTTCATTTAAGATTACAAGAATTCTCTCTCTCTCTCTCACACACACACATAGAGTAGGAATTGAAGGGCAAAGGTGACAGTTGTTAGGGGACTGATAAATTGAATTTTCACAGCCAATTAATGGCTGCTTTGAAGTTTGAAAAGTTTATATCTCCACTTTAGGGCAGATTCAGACACCATCCTGACCATCACCCGACATTTGTGCTCTCTCCTTCTATATATACACACACACTCAAACACACACTATATACACACACACTCCATTTCTTTCTTCCTAGATACATCTATACAGACATGATTTCATTATCTTAACCTCAAACAAACATATAAAACTTTCAGATTCTTGGCAACAGAAACCACAAAGAATGAGCAGCTTTGATTCTCAAAGGCAAGATTCTCTAAAGAGGATGATGCTAGAAAGGAGCTTAAACCATCCAACAAGTTCTTCGAGTTTATACAATTATAAGCTAGCAAATTACCGAAACGCTCCACCACCACCGCTGCCTCCTTTCTCCGCCGCTCCTAACACTAAACCGCCGCAACCCACTTTTCCCAGAGGGTTTTCTGACGACCTGGTTGCCGCGGTGGTCCCCCCGGTGACGGTGGTGTTCGAGGGCCGATCGATCTGCCAGCGGATCAGCCTTCAGAAACACGGCAGCTATCAGAGCTTGGCTAAGGCACTCAGACAAATGTTTGTGGATACCATTAGTATAAATAATTCTTGCGAGGATGAAGATGATCATAATCAGAATGATAGTGTTCTTGATCTCTCGAATGCTGTCCCGGGGCATTTGATTGCGTATGAAGATATGGAGAATGATCTTCTCTTAGTTGGTGATCTCAACTGGAAGTAAGATAAAACACACTTTAATTTAGTTATTACAGTTTATTCTTATTGATTGTTATTACTATTGTTATTTTTGGGAGCACATGAAATATTAATTGATTAAAGGGTCTTTTGTTAAATGATTTATGTAATCATTTTTTTTTCTTGAATTTGGGTTAATTGATCTGTGCAGGGATTTTGTTAGAGTGGCTAAAAGAATCAGGATATTGCCAGTGAAGGCTAAATCAAGGAAGCAATGAAGGATGAATCTTTGTTTGCTAGAGCTCGTTGATGATGATGGTGATTGATTTTTCTTTTGATAATATTGTAATTTCATCTTCTTTTTCTCCCATCAAGACTTATGTGATCTTTCACCCTTTTGTTTTTTGATAAATAACAAAATACTTCGTGTCATATATAATATTAGGTATTTATCTGTTTGAAAATAAAAATATGCAGCTACTGAAGATTGAAACTAACTATTAGAATTTGACATTCTATTATAGATGTATTATTCTTTGATGGATACCAAATTCTTCGGTAGGAATCCATAGAATAAAAAGTTCATAATAAGTTGAATGAATTAGAAGCATTTTAGTGCTAGATACTCATTTGAAATTGAAATAAGGCTGGTACAGGCTGGTTTCAGATAGTTACAAAATGTAAATTTTGTGACATTAATGGGCTGGTATCAGGTCAAAAACGTTCCAAACGTTCTGTAACCTTATTTTCAGCATTATGACTATCATAATTGTAAGATTTATGGTCTGCCATAAACAAAACAACTAATAACTATTTGTGTCATGTGTTCTCCCCTATAAATACATGGTTCCAGACCATAAAAAAGAGAGAAGAATTGAGGAAACAAGTGGTGATTTAGAAGTCTAGATAACTTTTTGATTTGGTGCTGTTAAACACAATTTGTCACAAAATTGCACGTGCTGGTATTTTGTGAGTAGAGTGAGAAAATACATTTTAGCTTAAACACACGGTTTCAAAAGTACCAACCAGAACACCACTTTCTCTCATAAGAGCCTTTTAGTAGTCGAAGTGAGATTCTCCTGAAATCGTGCGTATCTGTGATTTGAAAATCTACGGACTGTCTAATCCTGGAAGGAGCTTCGCAGCGACCCAACGCACCGGTAGTGGGGCGAATACTTCTTTAAGGAAAGCCGGCTTTTGCCGACGATTTAGTGGTAACATAATGATAAGTTTCCTCGTTTACATGTTCTGGTACAGTACTGATATTTATCTTCATATAATTCTGCACTCTTCTGGAACTTATATTGTGTCATATCTGTGTATTGATACTTTCACTGGTATATATTGAATATGCATGTTGTTGATATTCATATATTGATTTATATGTTTCAAAGAGCTTATGATACTTACGTTTCTAACCAGGTATCTATGTTGCACATCACATGTATATTGCGGTACCTAATCTATGGTTAATATCTTCTCTGGTACTTGTGCTGATTTTGATCTATTAGATTCTGGTACTTGTACTCATATGAATCTAGACAATGATGGAAATGAATGTATTGGATCTATTGGCTGAAAAACTCATGTCACAATTGATTAAATTGGATCTACATGTTATTGATACTTATATTGGTATGTTTCAACATGATTCTCGTACTTATGTTTTGAATCACGTATCCACGTTATATATTGTATGTACATTGCAAAGCCTAATTATTCCTCATGTTTGATAATTTTGCACTACCGCAAACTGATTTTCCAACACTAACTTTATATTTTTATGATTTGATCCAAATTCAGCTTGGACACATTATTGGAAAACAAAATACAAACAACCGAAAATAAAGTTGAACTTTATGCTATAGAGGACAGACATATATAAATGTGAAACTTCAATTTAGAATACTATAATAAAAAAATTTTGCACATCAATTTTTTTAAATATAAATTAATATAATAGTAAAATACAGCATCTTGCAATACATATTTTTCATCTAATTCAGGGTTGCCGACCTCTAACACTAAACTATATATATTCTATAGAAAACTAAAATTAAAATACGTACACATACAAATTTGATCTAGTATTATAACAAAATTTATTTGAATTATTATTATTATTATTATTATTTTATTATTATTATTATTTGTTGGAATTTTAATAAATTTTATTTTATCAAAATCTAATAATTATTGAATGAGAAAATTAATACTAAAGTTAATAATTAATAAGCATTTATGCAATGTTTTCCAAAAGACACAACCTTTGGAATTAATAGTTGTGATGAATAGTTGTCACATTATGCGAAAATGTGTGTTGTAACATTGTGTTCTTTCGATAATAATCGAAAAAGTGTCTTATTAATTAATAACTAAAAATGAATAGGTACACACCCTTTTGAAGAGGCATATGAATATCTATACATAGACCCCACCATTATGCATTTGAATCATTCTTCATCTAATCCAATCCAATCATTCAATTCATCTCTCACATACAAATACATGTTTTAGAGTATAAAATCTAAGATAGTTCTAAATACTTAGAGTTTGCTGATCTCGTAATTTGTAGTACTACTATTACAAAAAGTGGTCATTGTATTTTGGGAGACGATTGCCGCTAATCCGTAAGCACCTGAGTGGGCAATTTCGTCTTAAGGAAATAGAGTTGAACTCTTGCCTCGACCTTCTCATTATTCATAGTAAAATCACGCCCTTTGTTGCTAAAAAATTATTCAACAAAATTAAGACGAAATCATGTTGATTTTGCTATGGATAAGAAGAACTCTACTTCTAGTTCGGAGGAGTTTATCATAATTGATTTCAAACAATGGCAACGAAAGATGTCGTTCAACTAAAACTCCATAAGGGACCTTCCAAGTACGTCTTTTAGTTTATTATATGATATGAATATATATCTTTAGTAGATATTTTCATGTGTTAGATTATTTTTGCACAATTATGCGTGATAATTTTATGCTAACAAGTATAAGGCTTTATTTCGGTTCGATTATATATGTGCAAAAATATATTTGTTGAAGTTCATATATTATTTATAAAATAATATTTGGAAAGGAAAAATATATATGAAACAATGTGTTAATTAAGATAATGTATTTATCTTAATGAAATGGTGAAAGCACCCTTTCAATTAATTGAAGCACCCCTTCGATCATGATGAGACATGAGTTAGCTAAAGATATTTGATATATCTTAATGAATGAGATCAAGACACCCCTTCGGTATTTGAGGGTGATTATCTCAATGAAAAGGTGCGAAGGCATATATGAAAAGGTGGAAAATTGCTTTGGCAATTATTTTAAATTGTGTAGTGTATACATAAGTTGCAAAGATAATTTAATTATCTTTGATTAAGTTGGAAATGCTCCTCGAAAATGGAAATTACATGAATGGTTGCATGCAGACAACATTTCACATTGCATGGATCAATATTAAATGCAATTGGTCGAAGAGTTGCGTTCATTGGCCAAAAAGTTACATTTAAAATTGAAAGAGACTTTGAGCAATTTTAATTGCACATTTGCATCCGAAAAGTTGTGATTGTTTGATAACACCTTCTCGGTGATTGATGCGAAGAATTCCTTATGGAAAGACACATCATTCTCTATAAATAGAGAAATTGTTTCAAGTCCTTCATAAATACTTTAAAATGTGGGGGTGTTTGAACAAGTTTTCAAATGAGTGAGAAATGATACTCGAATCAAGAAAT
>JBBMKE010000003.1:13390600-13408359 GCA_037834125.1 Lippia alba
CACAGCTTCACTTTCCTCACTAAGGTGTTACCCTAGCTGGTAGAATCCATGCTCAACGGGAACCCAGTTCCTGAGGCCCTTTGCCTGTGATGGTCTTCCCTTCACACAAACACAAATAGAGAATGATTTGGTGTTGAATCCCAACTTTATCATTTCCGACACCATCAGGTTCAATTCCCACTGACGACGCCAGTGATGCATCCTTCTCTAATCGCAGGGGCAACTCCAGGATTGTGGAATAGTGGGGTCAAAATAATTTATTATTAATAAAAAATATACTATTAAAAAATAAGATATTATATTTAAAATACTTAATTTAAAATTATCTTTCAAATTTAACTATATAAACATATATTATTAAAAAATAAAAAAATTAATTTTCAATTATCCTCTATAATTTTTTATTTGTACTAAATATATTCATTTATAAGGTGATGTTTGCAAACTTTGAAATTAAAATACTAGTGAAAATTGTAAAAAAAATTCAGTGAACATTTGGAAAGATAAAAATGTTTGCAAATTTTACTCCATAAGTATAATTTAAAATAGTAGTAAAAATTGTAAAAAAATTCAGTGAACATTTAGAAAAAAAAAAGTGATAAACACAAAAATAATAAGTAAAAAGATGTGGATAATCACAACTTTTATGAAGTTATATTAATCTACCCTTAAATACTTTAAAATATTTATGGGTATATAATATAATTTCAATTTTATATTAATATAAAAATTATTATAATTTTGTATAAGATTGTATTTAATTAATCAAACATAAAATTATTTTATATATAACTTTCTTTATAAATTTATAAAAATTAATAAAAGAGAAGATTTACCTCTTAATTGTATTTCTTTTAGTTACGAGACTTTTTGAAATTACAAAATTTTGATAAGAAAAGAAAATTATATATATAAAGAATTAAAAAGAAAACATATAATCTATAAGTAAAATCTAAAAGTTCCTTCGAGATTCTAGTGTATTTCTCCTTAATTTAAGGAGAAATTGGTTTTTCAAATACTCTAAAACGGTTGAAAATAATCACTTATCAAACACATCGTTTTTTGAAATTGAATAAAACCAAAATTTTGTTTTTATATTTTGGGTCATGAAAATTTTTTAATTATATTAATTTTAAATTTATGGGGTCAATACAATTTTTTCTATATTTAAGTGGGGTGGTCAAAATAGTTAATTTTAAAATAAAAAATATAAAAATATATAAAATATATATATAAATACATAACCAAAAAAAAATCAGTGGGGTCAGTTACTCCATATGTGGAGTCGCCCTTGATGGGGACTATTAATTATAAGGGAGACGTAAACCTCTGCCCGCAAATGATATATAGCTGTACTTATAAATTTTTAAACACGAAATATTTGCTTAGATTAACATAACCCTTGATTGCTAAAAGGGAAAACATTTCTTCCTTAAACTTGAAATGACGTTGAAAGAGCTTGATAGTTTAAGTAAAAACTAATCGAAAAAAATTGTGTTTTAACCTCCTATTTTAGTCACTCGTGCACGTCAATTTTATCAGTAGATCATCAAGATTAAAAGAAACATATTTTAATTTTATTTATTCGACAATTGTTTCTCTCTTAATTTTAATCGTCCGCCAATAGGCAATATGCATGACATATATATCCAAATAAATTAAGAGATGAGATACGAAAGTGAAACACCAGATCCAAACCCCATTGCTTGCAACTTTTTTCTACACCAACAGCCCACACTTCTGCATGTTCTATTTTACGTTAGGCTTCCATTTTTATTAATTCAAGCAACTTAACGTGAACAAAAAGGTATTAGGCAATGTACTGTTATAGAGTTCATGGTTTAAATCAACAACACAACATTTCAAGACGTGTTTACAGATTAGCTAAATAAATCAGATCGTGTTCTTAAGAACTAAAGTCGCAAACTTTTTCTGATGAAATAATATTCTGTTGGAACTCTCAATGGGTCAGCATTATCTTTCCATTGATATAATTAATTTTGAGTTTATTGAAAATTTTTAGGTTTATTAGTTCAAAGTATTTTATTCATGGAAATTAATCAATATAATATATGTAAAAATAAATTATTGTGTCACTTCGGGGAAAATCTTGCGAACCCTTACTACCAAAATAACCTCAACAAAAGGTTGTCATGACATTTAGATCATAAATGATAGCCTTCGAATCATAACTAAGTCATCATTCCATCATAATTAGCACACAGTCAATGTCTTCGGATCCAATGGATAATTACAAAGGATTTACGTTACACTTTACGATACATTTTGACTCTGTAAGATCTTTTCAATTTTTTCTAGAAGTTTATCTTCTTCGTAGACTCATCCTTAGACTCAAAATCAAAACTAAAATCATTTGCACCTTTATCATAATCATCATACTTAAATCAAAGAAATATCATACTCATCCTCTTTATTAGAATAAGGTTCCTCATCTGAATCATTCTCTTTATCATAATCATATGGAGGCTGGAGCATCTTTATCGAATTCTATCATATTCCACTTGGTCAATCCCAAAAAATATTATAATTGTTCTAGAAATGCAACTTGTTTGTGGTTTCGTGCAAATACTTTCTTTCTCATGTTAAGTTGAGTACTTCTTACTTGATTAATTGTAAAGAAACTATCACACTATCACTTCTTTGTGATGTCGTGTCAGTATCGTGAATGTTCTAAACATATCACTTATTTGTGGCATCATATCAATATTAGTATTGTCATGTCATATTGAACACTTATCATGTGATACATCGTAAACTCACTTTTTTTGTGGTGTTGTGCCAGCACTCCAGCTTTGTAATGTCACGGTCAACACTAATTTTATCATATCATATCGGCACCCAAACATATTAAGTCAAAACACTTATTACGTAATAAATTATAACAAAATCGATATTACAAGCCTGCATTTATATATCATAGAACCTTATATCATATCTGCATTTGTGTATCATAGAACCTGATGTTCAATACTTGAATGATCCACTACTACCAGCAGTTTCAAATTTCAACTCCTCATCAAGTAAACATGAAGAATATCATTACAAACAATAACTGTCAGGACACCACAGGAGAATGAACGAATGTCATATTGATGTCATTGAAATCTAAAGTAGTAACAACAAGAGATGAAGTAGATAGAAAGGGATTAGGGATTACACATACCAAGTCAGAAACATAAAAACTCACAAAATTTCACAGAATTTTTCTTCCCCATTTCTCTCAACAATTTTTTTTTTGTTTTTGTTTTTCTTGGTTTCCTCCATTGTTGATACATTAATCATCCCCATCTAATGATAGCAGAGCCCCATGTAAGTCCAGCTCCAAATCCAGCAGTAGCTATAGTATGACCAGCTTCTACTTTCCCACTTCTTACCGCTTCGTCCAATGCTAATGGAATTGACGCAGCACTCGTGTTCCCGTAGTTTGCCAAGTTCGATATCACACGCTCCGATGGGAGTTCTAGACGTGATGCGACTGCATCAATAATTCTCTGGTTTGCCTGCAAAGTTAATGGTTTTTTCTTCCTAATCAGCAAATGTACACAACAAGTAGGATAAGATAGATAGTTACATAAAGAATCCAGAAAAATACAGAAATTCCTATATTTGGAAGCAAGATGGAGAAAAAAAATTGCCAGGAAATGGGATTTTTTTAGGTGGGCCATGATCAAGTTCGCTAGTTTATCGCCAACAGTGGTTATCCAAAGTGGTTAAAGGGTTCTTTATTCAGGGCAATAAATCTGGGTTCAAATCCCTCAGGCCACTTTGGGGGTGCGTATTTAAGAAAAAAAATTAAGAATAAGTTCGCTAGTTTATTAGGTTGAAATTTGATAGACCTAAAAAAGTATAATATATATTTGCACAAAATAATTAATTTCACGAATATAATTGGACGAATGATCAGAAAAAATATGCAGATGATATAAACTTGTTTCTTACGGTTTCCCACGATCCTAGTTACTAACATACCGATTATTTACATTAGAGAAGCATAAATTCAACTATGATGTATATCATTAGTTTGCTAGAAGTTTCACACTATTTTTGGTTCTTGGATTAGCTGCGGAAAGAAAACCAAGAGGGAAAGAAAAGCAAAAGAAAACCAAATCCACAACATGTTTGGTTGTGAAGATAAACACGAGGAAAATGATGCTCAAGAAATGGTGAAAATTGGATAACAGAAATGAATTGAGTGATGGACTAGAATAAAAATGAGTGGTGAAAACATAACTGCAAGCTTTTCTTTGCTTTCTCTCTCTTTCCTGACCAAAAATGCCAAGAAACTGATTTTCTTCCATATAAGTGTACTTTACTGGTAATTTTGTTTCTTTTCCATTAAAAATTGTTTACCCTCAATGGTATGCAAAATGGAAAAACAAACAAATTAAAACATATAAAATTCCTCTTATTCACTACAAAATTTATAGGTCAGTTTAATACCTGGTGAAGAAGCAACCAGTCTATGTTTGATCCAGTTAGTCCCGCCTTTGCTAGAGCCAATTCAATAGACTGAGGAACAACACGAACAGCGAAGCGGAATACCTCTTTACCATTCATCTGAATGCATGAGTATGCAGACCCTTTTGGTATAAGTCCATGAAGTGAACCATTTGTACCTAACTCGTGATCTGTCTTGTTTTTCGTTATATTAGCATTTAAGTGCCTGCAAAAGGTTGGACAAAGAAAGGTTAATGCTATTTGCTTGCTTGTTTGGAGAAATAAATGATACAACTCCAGAACAGGATTAGTGAAATTACCGTTGCCCTTCACCGTCACTATGCAAGTCAAAAGAAAATAAACCATCCTCTTCCACATCACATGCCTGCAGGAAGAGAATCAAATCAAAATTTACGAGAAAGAGAGAGATTGTGTTATTATATAATAGTAATAATAAATGGGCGTTAGTAAAAACCTCTCGTTTGGAAAAAGATAAAACTTGTAGTAAAAAGTAGAGATCAGGCAAAAAGAAATTACAAAAGCAATTCCCCTTCTTGCCAGAAGCTGAAAAGGCAACCAGAAAGGTGCTTTTGGCTTCTAGCTTATTTCAGCTTATTTTAAAGTAGTAGAAGCAGGACAATCGAATAATTCATTTCCATTCTTTTTTAAGCTAAAAGCACAAAAGCACTTCCCCTTCAGAGTTTGCAAACACTCGCAGAACATCATTCCGACGCTCTCTTTGTAACTAAATAAAAAATTAAGCCAATATATTCTCTCTTGATTTTAGAATCACAGATACCGCCATTATAACTCGTTTTCACCTCACGGTTACCCTCGCACTGATTGTTCCACATCGCTAAATAATCATATTCAAGTTTTAGAATCCGTTTTCCTGAAAATGTTCCTCCAATGTACAGGTGAAATTATTCAAGTTTCTTGATAAGAGATTTCCAGTTTTGATGAAATTCAGTGACTAGAAAACAGCTACTTGTAAAAATTAATTCCAAGACTTAAGCAATGACTTCTGTTCCGTTTCCTTCATCATTAAACGAAAATGGTTAAAAGAGGTTATGATTCAATACCTGTACTAAAACAGCACCAGCAGCATCACCAAAAAGGATACAGGATCCTCTATCAGTCCAGTCAACAAATCGAGATAGACCGTCAGCTCCAATAACCAGAACATTCTTGAAGGCACCCCCTAAATTTCAAAGCATAAGAATTTAAATTTAAGGAAGTTCTGACTGACAATTGCTTTTTACTTATTTATTTTTCCTTTACCTCTAATATAGGAAGCAGCTGAAACTAGGCCCAATATAAAACCACTACAGGCAGCAGTAATGTCATAAGCTAATGGATTGTTTTTGCATCCGAGTGCTTTTGGAATCTGGAAAGATGACCAGAAATACATTCCATTCAGCAAAACATGCTTTAACAACTTAAGGCAAAAATTTAACCAAAACTGAATTTTTGCCCAAAACTGAAACTTAAGAAGAAAAAAAATTGTTTGGAAATGAAAACACTATATACCTGTGGAGCATTACCAAATAAATCCTCTGGAGTCGAAGTACACATCAAAACAAGGTCCACATCATTCGGATCAACCTCTGCCATCTCAAGAGCTTTCTGTGCTGCTTCTACAGCGAGATCGGTTAAACTCTCTTTTCCTGCAACCATGTTAAGTTTGGCATTTATTTCATTTTAAATTGTTACAGAATATATAGAATAAGTTTGGTGATATTTATGATTGGTTTATCCAAGGAAATTCTACAGGAGTACAGGGTTACATCCCACATCCAAGAACATGGACCTCACCTTAAAGTACTGAATTCAAGATTTTATATTTTTATTTTCGAATTTGAGCCCTGTTTCATTGAGTGTGGAATGCAGAATAAAAATTCAATCTTGATTGAAAATTTCATAATATTGGTCAATTAGAGTGGACCTACTTCGAGCTCAAAAACTGAAATCGAGTTCATCTATAATAAATAAATTATTCAGCTTGTCTTCGAATCAACATGTTTTAACAGTAATGAAAAACACACCTGAAAGTATTCTTCGATTTCGAATTCCAGTACGGACAGATATCCATTCATCACTAGTGTCGACAATTGAAGAAAGATCATCATTTGATATTTGAAGACTCGGTACTGAAGAGCCACATCCAACCAGCTTGCAGCCTCTGCTCACAAGCCTATAAAAATTTAATTCAAGATTGAGAAAGGAATCGAACTATAGTTAAAATTTGCTAATCAAGCGGAAATGATGAGCATATGGTGAAACAGCAAAATATGTTAATACAACAGAGAATCATAAGAAAGATAAACTAATTAGACTAAGTTTCATGATAGACTTTTAATCTACAAAAACCATGAGAAACTCAACTCAGACAACCGAAATTCTCAAATTCTTCCTGCTTTCATCTTCAATAAGAAAACGCAGACGGAATTCCATCACCGAGAATTATATGCTTCTATATTTTTCGGAAAACCAGAAACAGAATCAAGTGATAATACCAAGACAAATTAGCTTTAAACTTTCTTTCTCATCATTAATACTTTAAAGCAATTCACAAATCACCAATTACAAGCCTTTCTTTTGGCATATGATTGAATCTCAAGTAGTTATTCAATGCCCTTTCAAGACTGATGTATTGGTGAGATAAACCTCGGATAGTTGAACAACCAAAGAATTGCAAGAAAAACAACCCCAATCCAAATTCACACCAAGAACTTCTCAACCAGTAATCAAATCAAGAAAACCCCATCAATGCACAACCCCAATAAGAACTCAAAAACCCATAAACAAGATTGAAACTTTCGAAGAATTAATCACCTCGTAGCTCTAGATTCAGAAGGGGAAAGACTCTCCGCGCCCTGAACAGCGCTGGAACACACGATTCTCCTCGAGAAACGCTCACAGAACCAAAACCCAGATCGATTAATGCCAATAGATGGAGAAAATCTCCTCCGCACACTGGGCGCCGTCGGAGTGAACAGCCCAGATGCGTTCGCCATTAATCCAATTCAATCCCTTAATTCCAAAAATACAACAGAGCAATGAAGCAGGGATCTTTGAGCTTATTTATACGGAAAAGATTAAAGCCCCAAAGAAATGATTATTGGGTTCTTCAAGAAAACAAGAAATTTGAATTCCAACTGAAAAGGTAAATCAACTTAGGAGACGGAAACAACAATGGATCTCTGCTAATCCTTGGACACTCCGAAGATTGAAAATGAAAAAGAGGCAAAAAAAAAGAATTGATGAAAACTTCGATGCAAATCTTTAAACCTTCTACTCTCTTTTTTATCACTCACCCACAGATAAGCACATGCATTTGCATGTTGAAACAATGGGTATATGGAGATATAGATACAGATTCTTCTGTCTCTATAGCTAACCCACTGATTCTCTTTCTTCCCTTCTGAAGAGAGAGTTACTCATGTCTCTCATGCATATATGCATCTGCAATTCCAAGATTGAATCTTTGCTCGCCTCTGTAAACAATTTGGGTTTTCTCCCACGTAGGCAAGGGTCTACATATCCTATTGTGTGGAATGACTAATCTGCCCCTGTGGGTTTTCTCTGGTTCTTGGGGTTTGGATGTGGTTTTGGGGGTCTTGGGAGGGTAGAATGGGGAATGAAATGTCTTAATGTTTCTTGTATTAATGGTTACAAAGTTTGTTGAACCATATTATTAGTGAATAAATAAAGAGTTGAGCTTCTATGTTGGTAGTAATGATGGATGGCTCAGGTGAGTAGGCTAGAGTTTTTGACTTGAGGTTCAATTATAATTAGGGAGAGGATACTTGGCAGAGTATCACATGTTGGTTTTGGATATTACTACGTTTTTTCCATTTTTTCTATGCTTTTTAGTTTGAAATAGATCGAATCACTAAAATTTAAAATTCTTTCTACTAATAATAGTTACGTAATCATTATCGAATCGTATAACTTAATAATTTAAAATTAATGTGGCAGAATTTTACCTTATCACATGAAAACTAATTTCACAATATAATAGATCGGTTCGATCAACACACCCTATCGGTCAACTCAGGTTAGCATACCCAATCAACCGACTCCTAATGACATGCTCATTCCTTATTCAAAGCTGAGAGTGCATAAGAAGGATGAATTCGATTGTCAAAAGAGATTGATAGTTCAAAATGATGATTGACCCAGAAGTCAATATTCAATGTTTGAGATTTATATGCCGTATCGCTTCTTTATCCCTCCCCAAATCATTTTGATACATGCGCCAAACCTACAGATTGTATTTAATGCACCTCCAGAAAGTGTTACTCACATGGGTTAAGCCTATAAATAACCCCAACATTAACATCTATTGGTAAGCACATTTTTGCTGCCCCACTCGACCTCTCTCTCTAACATTTCAGCTCTTCGTGCGAAATAATAACTTTAACGTTGAAAAGTCAAAACGGATGACACCACAATTCTCCTAATTTGACCTTGCAACTCACGTTCGTCCCTTCTTAATTTTAGGTCAAACACTTCTAGATCGAATAACTTTTTTTTTTAATAAATTCTTGAGTGGCCTAGCGCGGATTTTGAATCACAACAGCAAGTCAGATTTGAATACGATTAAATATAAATGTAGTATTTAGTTACAGTGATATTATTTTCGAATTCAAATAAATGAAATATCAATAGAACCAAAAAAATAATAAATTGTGTGATTAGTGAGTCAGCTCGTTAAATTATACCGATTACGGGTGAAGGGTGATCTTGTTTACCATTCAAATTACATCTAAATAGATAGATCACCATTGTTTATTATTTTCTATTTAAACATGGGTCTAACGTTATTCTTGCCATTTCACTTTGGCCATCACCACCACCACCAACAATAATAAATTCTCACTAAAAGAACATCATTTTCTAACTAAAATCGCATTAAAATATTTAATTTTGTGATAAAACATTAACTACCGTCGTGTATAACTAAGTTCTACCTGAATACTCCACCTAAGATGGTGATGTAATTTAATGGACAACAAAGATAAATTTGCTCGATATTAACGGATTCATCTTAAGGATAAAGATTATGGGTGCGAACCCTATTTAGGTGTACGTGTGTTAAAAAAAAAGTTTACACGATATTATCATTTCAATGACGTGACTACTATTATACGGGGTAATTTCAAATCACTCCCCTCTACTGTTCACATTTTTATTTTACTCCCCACAAAATTATACTACATTATAGGATATAGATACTACATTATGACATATTTATACTACATTCTGTGAAAATTATACTACATATTTGGAGAGTTAGAATATATTTATAACACTTGTGAATACACTCTATTGCTAAAATTATACGACATTGTAGGATATAGATATTACATTATGTGAAAATTATATTTGGGGAGTAAAATAAAAATATGATGCTCAATTGGGGAATTAAGTAAAAATGTGATGTCCAATTGAGGATTTTTCTGTAATTACCCGTTATACAAATACTTTTAAAAATATCATTTTATCGTATTATATTAATTATTTATGTCAGATATCGTGTCAAGCACTTTTCATTTAAAAAAATCATATCGGTGTATCAATATTTTATCATGTCCATATCACCATGATAATTTAATCAACTGTCCGATACAATTTTTTTCCTCTATAATTATAATAAATTTTTTTGATCCACATATTTTGGTTCACTTAACTAAATTCGATTATTATAAACTAAGTTGACATATTATTATGATATCTATAATTTGGTAGCAATAAAAGGAAGCGGATACGCATCTCTTGAATTGATCGAAATGTTTCAAGTTGGATGTACGTATTCTAAATACCTATAATTAGTTATGCTGACTTAGAGTAATTAATCATGTGCTAATCTTAATTAATATTTAATAAGCTTTATATAAAGCTTGACTTCAAATTTTAATTAGTTCATACTTTCAACAAATATTCAATTTCACCGGTACTTTTACTTTGTATATCTATTGTTTGTTTAAATTATAGAAATATCATCCAATTGTTTGAATCAGTGAAAATATCATCTTTGATCCATATAATATAATTCATATCTAATTATTGAAATTATTGGCTTATTGCATTTCATCTTTGTTAAGATTCATCATCAATTGATGTGGTGTAGTAATTTGACGTTGTGCTAATTTAATTATGGCCTTATGTTAGAACATTTAAGAATACAACTACCGTTGATATAAAAAAACTTTATATCTAATGGTAATTTTAGTACTTCGGTATTCGAATTTTCGAACTTCTAGATAAGATAATTTGCGTATATTGTAATTCGGTTGAAAATTTAACCCATAAAACTCTATAATCATGATGAAAATTTAACCCATAAAACTAAATGCAACCATTTTTTTTTTCCAATTTGGTACCAAAAATGACATTCACCGGACAAACCATCATACAAACTTCAAATAATTGTGAGTTATTCTCCTCAGTTTTTATCGTTTAAATTTTTAATTCGTAAGTAAAATTGAGTATTTTTGAAATTCCATCAAACGATATTATCCAGCGATTCAACACTATAATATCTTAATCAGATCTATATGTTCTCTTAATATTTTTTAGAATATTCAAGCGCTGCTATACCTTTGTGGGGTAGAATTGTTGTGAATTTATTCAGGTAAGTTTGTGAAAATATTTCCTTAGATTTTGTGATTCATTTTTGTAATTAATAATTTTAGCAACATTAATGCACCAATAAATTAGACGAGGGAAAGAGATAGAAAAAAGTCCCAGCATAATATAAATTATACTCTAAGAAGCAATATGCCAAATTTTCTGATCCAACTAAAATACCGGTGGATAAAGATTGGTTTTGGACTAAAATTAATACAACCAAGGATCATTCATATGTGACATTTCAACCACAAAATTCAGCTAACTTGTGGTTTCATAACTTCTCTGTCAACGAATAACAAATTGTAGAAGACTTTACTCTTGTTTTTTTTTTCTTGTCCAGCATATATAGTATTTGGAAATCATTTTTAGATATTAATTAAGAAAAATTAGATTTTTTTTAGACAAATAAATTAGAAGTTAAAAGAACTCATTTTGTTGATGGTTGTTTGAGTGAAGCCAATAGCCATCGACATTCTAAAAATATATATTTTCCATGAAGATTAGACCTCTATTTGAAAATACTATATTTTGTCTTAAAATGAAATTGTCCATATAGGTGCTCGCGAATAACGATAATATAACGATTATTTTCTCCTTGAGAATGGGATCAAGGAGAAAATAATCGTTATATTATCGTTATCCGCGAGCAAAATATATATATATATCCGAAGTTTTGCAGTTTTTGTACTTTGTTATTCCAACTTTTTTATATTACAAATTACCTATAAAGTATGATAACTATTGTAGTTTGGTACTTAAAAATTTTTTCCGATCATTTTAGTGCTTTTTAGGGGCAAGAAAGCTATGTTGCACGGATATGGATACGGCGACACGGACACAACACGATATGGATACGGAGACACAAATTTTTTTGTGAATTTTCCACGTGAGAAGTGTCAGATACGGGTGTCCGACACGACACGACACGACATGACACGGAAAAATGATATTTTTAGAAGTGTCGGTTAAAAAATTTTTCCGATCATTTTAGTGCTTTTTAGGGGCAAGAAAGCTATGTTGCACGGATACGGATACGGCGACACGGACACGACACGGTACGGATACGGAGACACGAATTTTTTTGTGAATTTTCCATGTGAGAAGTGTCGGATATGGGTGTCCGACACGACACGACATGACACGGAAAAATGATATTTTTAGAAGTGTCGGTGCATTAGAGCAGAAAGTAATTTAATAATATTTTTCACCAAAAAAAATAATAAGATAGTGGTTGTTCTTAATTTGAATCAATTTAAATCAATCCACAAATTTTCGCTATAAGACCTGTTTTTTTGGTTGAGAAGTGCAGTTAAATTATTTTTATATTTTTAAAAAAACAAAAATGATCGTAAAAATATTTCGAGCACCAAATTGCAATACTTATCATACTCCATGTAGAAATCTATAACACAAAAAATTTAAGTAGTAAATTGTGAAAAACACGATACTTTAAATTGTAAAATACAATTAATCTTTTAAACATTAAAATTTTAGGGTTAAGTACATTTAGACCCCATAAGAGTATATAAAACCATAATTTGGTACCTCTTAGTTAAAAAATTACACTTACACCCTCTCATGGATTTAATAATTACATATAACACTCAATATTGTAAGAATCGATTAAAAATCTAACAAGATATTCTTTAAAATTATAAAAATCTCGTTATATCCCTGTTAAAACTGAACTAATTTTAATTATATAAAAAAATTATTAGCACATTACTAAAATATCCCTTATTTTGGCTCACTTTACATCATGTAAAAATAGTCATTTTTCTCTTTCAACAATACTCTCTCCCACCTTCATCAGAACACCATGAAACCTTTTGTGTTCCACTTACGTGACTAACAAAATATCTCTAAAAATTAATTTTTTGGAAGATTAATCCACCGTCTGGAGATTGGTGGTGACAAGAAAAGTTTCTTACGATCTTAACGAGACTTTCACAATTTTAAGGAATATTCTATTAAATTTTTAACATATTCTTACAATATGGATGTTATATGTAATTATTAAATTTGTGAGGGGTGTAAGTGTAATTTTTTAACTAAGAGATATCAAATTATAGTTTTGTATACTCCTATGGAGTTTAAATGTAATTAATTCAAAATTTTAAGAAAATATTTTTTGATTTCATATTGGAAAAAGGAAAAGATTGCATGGATGCTAAATTTTGGATTAGTGGATAAAATTTAGAAAAACTTATAGCTAAAAATAAAAGTCCATTTAACTATGTCTTAAATATTAAAAGCCCATAATCCAAATATATATATATATATATATTTTAACTCAAACCCTCAAAGGGGAATATTATTGATCATCAAGACTCAAGAGGAACAATAACAATAACAAAAATACAAGGAATAACAGGAAAATTTACGCAGGCCGAAGCCGCAATTCCAACAGGTGAGCTATCATATTAGCCTCACATTTAATAAAAGAAAACGACTCCTTGAAGATCCGATTTGGGTGAAGTTCCGCAGCCGCCTTTTCTCCGGAGTACTTTGGCCTACAGCAGATAACTCGGCCAAAAAATTTCCTCGGAGAATCATAGAAAATAATAACAAAGAACGCTAAACTTCCATACGGAAGGGACACAACTTCCATACAGAAGAGATAAAAAAACCTTGAAATATAACATAATCTAAAGGAAATAACACAAACTGTATCAAATCTGAGAATCTGACAGCGGATTAGAACAGAATCATCCGGCGGTGGAGCATAGTATTCTCCACCACCGGATCGAAGCTTCAATTTAATTAGGGTTTTGAGAGAGTTTGATAGAGAGAGAGTTTGAGAGAGAGACAATAACATATTCTTTTATTTAGGAGTCACACTAACATGATCTTGTGTGACGAGGGGTGTTTATGAAAATCGAAAAACCGACCCGACCGAAAACCAAGCCGAGCCGAACCGATCGAGGGGTACTCGGTTCGGTTTTCGGTTTCCCCTTTTGAGAAATTCGATTTTTCGGTTTTTTCGGTTCGGTTATCCGGTTAAACCGAACCGAAAACCGAGGGTTTATGTATACATTTTTTTTCCAATTTATATGTAATATAAACGTGTAATGATATAACATTTTCTAGAATTAAGAATTTAGTAATTAGGATGAGTTTCTAAATCTCAACTCTCAGCCTCAGGTCACAACTTATCCAGAATTAGGAATTAGCCAAACCCTAGTTTTCCCAACCCCAAATCTCAATTCCACTCTCAACGGCCGACGCGACGCCAGCGACGCCGACGAGGCTCATTCACCGACGGCGACACTCATGCTTCATGCTTGAAGGTTTCTTAGTTTCTGTAATGTTTGGACTTTTAATAATCTGTGGAATTTCTTTATTTCTGTAATGTTTTAGAGTTTTAGTGCAGACATTGAAGGTGTTGGTTTGAATTTATATTGTGATGACTGATCACAATTTCGTTTATGTAATGAGGTTTTCCTTTATCATTAATTTTTATTTTTTAAAAAATTATGGCCTGAGTTTCGGTTTCTCGGTCGAAAATCGAAACCGAACCGAAAATGTTCGGTTAAAATCGAACCAAACCGAACATGTTTTGGTTCAGTTTCGGTTTGGGGTTTCGGAAAACCGAAACTTAAACCGAACCATGAATACCCCTATGTGTGACTAGGTACTCTCAAGAAGCACAATCTCAAAGGTCCAAAATTTGCACATCCTCGCTATCTTATGTGTGAAAACGATTTTACCATATTCTCATATATTAATTTTAATAGTTAATTTGTGTATTTACTCATGACATAAATTATCATTTATATTTGATTTGATATCAAAAAATAACAAACTATCACTACTTAATTAGTTTTTAAATATTAGTGTTACATCAATCTCAACGTGGATAAATTCAATTAATTAATTGCGACCAACTTATGTATTCCAAAGTCCAGATATGTTCGTAATAAATTATGTCTGAAGGACAGGAGCATCTAGATGGAGACATAACAATAAACAATTGATATCAAACTTACTGAGGTGTTAAAAAAATGTTGAAAAGATATGGCTGTATGAAGACAACATGCATGTTTCAATTACAAAAATCAAAGAGGACTAACAATAACTAAAATAGATACCAAGATTAGGGTTATCAGCGGGTCCGGTTTGGACCGGATTGGAAAAATTCGGATCCGAATCCAAATTTTATAGGATTCAGTCATTCAGATTTATCAATCTTGAGTTCGATTAATAACGGGACGGATCGAATCCAATAAAAGATCTGGCCATCCTTAAGTATTATTAATTTTAAAAGATAATAAATATGAAAAAACAAACATAAATATATAATCTTTATTTAAAAATATTATTTAATGAAGTATTTTTACTTTTACATATACATTTTTGAAAAATATGCTAATTTAAAATATATTAATAAAACATGATCATATTTTGTTCAGATAGTAGTGAAAGATATATGTAAGATGTTTATTTATATAATAATTAATTTAATAAATATAATAAAAAAATTGAATTCAAAATCTTTAAAGGACCGAATTCAGTTATTTCAGATTTGATTTACTTATTTCGACGAATATTTTTAATTAAATATAATTCATTAATTTTTTTTATTAGTTGAATAAATTAATTTCGAATCAAAATCCGACCAGCTAACGGCCCTAACCAAGATTGCTTTAATTTCTAGACAGCATAATTTGTTCTGGGTCACATTGGGCCACCTTTATTATCTACATTATTTAAATTGTGATTCAAGTATTTAATTGAAGCCCTGAATTTTCAGATCAGATCCGATCCGACTTCAACGTTCAAGGCCCTGTTTGAAGACCAACTAATTATTGGGCCTAATTGCATCAAGGTAAATTTCCTAATCAATTTGATTATTGAGTATTTTTATATTTATACGCCTTACGAGAGATAAGGTAATTACAACTTATACCTCTTAAATAAAAAATATTATACAACTTATCCTTCGAATTTAAAAAATTGCATTTCACGATTTTTTTAATTAATCATATTTTATCACTAATTAATTTACTAATTGAAGGGGAAAAGAATCATTATGGATATCAATTCACAAACGAATTTGATCCTCCAAAACAATTACTAAATTACATGAGTTTGAGAATGATGACTGGAGATGTAAACAACCCTTAGAGTATTACATGACTTTATGTAGATTATGTAAATAAGAGAATTTAACCACCACCTAATATAAAGTTGTTTTAGCCAAATTTTAGTGACCAACTTGAAAAATTCTAATTCAGATCACTTTGATCTATATCAATTAGCAATTAAAATAATTATATTATACTTGTTATTAAATTAAATATTTTTTTAAAAATGTACATCAATCTTACAAATATAAAATATTTTCTCCGTTATTTAACTCATTTAACAAAATTAGATTTCAGACTAAAATTATCCTATTCAACCCAGGCAAAGTGTTTTGAGGTCAGAGATTCAGAGCTCAGCACCGCGGACCATGAGTATCTTTAAATAATACTAAAAAACTCGATACAATCATTGATGTTCAAAATTATTTCCGAGGAACCACGATCAATAATAAATACTGCAGTCAAACTGAACTTTTTTGACGTCTAATGTTTGAAATTATCTGGCCCGCAGACTTTGGCATGATATTCCAAACAGCGTTATGTATGATAATTTATTAATAATTTTATAAAAGTTCGTTGTATATCAATTGTCGCACATCACATTCACTATGCTAATTAAATAAAAACTGATGATATAATACCATGAGATGCAATGGTTTCTTTTATTTCCCCTCAATAAGGTAACGTTTGACAATGACGCAAAACGTAACATGAAACTAATAGCTATTGCCCAAAGAAACTCCTATCTTGCACAACAATATTCGAGTATTGTTTTGGTAATAATAAGTATTTTTAATACATCTTCGTTAACATGGGGTGTTTTCTTTACGTCCAAATTTGAAAAATCATGTCATGTGAACTAGCTAACCACAATTTGTTGGGGCACCAAAGTTATCGAATTCAATTTTTTACATATTAGAAGAAAAAAAAAAATCCATCCAGATTTCAATAAACTACTAATACACGGGCATCATGTTTACTTTGTAGAATGAAAAGTTATTAGATTAATAATCTTATTTAAATTTGTGTTTATTAATATTTTTGCAAGTTTAAGATTTGATGATACGACCCGAATTACATTAAATAAAATGTTGATTATTTATCACACATCCCCACCATCACATCTCACAACCCATCCTCTCATTACTCATCAATTTTATCTCACCCCAACTAACAAAGTAAACACCCAAAGAGTATATTTAGCTGAATAAAATAAGAGATAAAACGTACATAATTTAAATTTTGAATTAAATTATTTAATTAGGTATAGTTAGAATAGTCGGACGGGTAATAAATTTCTTTGATTTCTTGTCTTGTTGACATTAACTCACAGCTTCCATGTGAAGACAACCTTATCTATAACTATACTACAATATGAAATCAAATTACATGCATATGTTCCTAAATATGTCAACGTGATAATGGCCGTCAAGAAAGGGGTATCACTTGACAAATGACATTACCTACAAATATCTCTCCCTCTCTCGTTCTTGAAAACTGTTTGTTTTTCTAGAAACTCACTATCTAATCGGTTTTATATTATTTGTCATTTGCTAATTCTTCGAAATTTCCTTT
>JBBMKE010000003.1:13416872-13433918 GCA_037834125.1 Lippia alba
ATTGAAAAAAGAATTATAATTAATTAATGACAAATAACAATGAAATAATTACAAATTCAAGATGTGCCATTTTCGCTATTTGAATTATACCGCCCTCTGTACAATGAATTCAAAGTTGAAAGCAAAACCAATGAAACCAGAAGATCTCCTCCGCCGCCGTCTTCCCACTGCCACCCCCAAACTCAGCCTGGGTTGCCCCATCCTCGACGGCCGTCTCGGCGGGGGAATCCCTTGCAACACCATCACGGAAATCGTCGCCGAAAGTGGCACCGGAAAAACACAGCTTTCGCTTCAGCTCCTTCTCGCCGCCCAACTCCCCCTTTCTCGCGGCGGCCTCTCCGCCGCCTCCCTTTGTCTCCACTCCGAATTTCCGTTCCCTATCCGCCGTCTTCACCAGCTCGCCCTACATTACAGTGCCCAAGTTCCCCACAACCCCTTGGACCGAATTTTCGTCCTGCCCCTAAAGTCCGCCGACGAACTGCTCGACTTTTTGCCTCACCTAGAATTTGTCGTACCTATGTTGAATATCAAGCTTGTGGTTATTGATTCTGTAGCAGCGTTGTTTCGGGGGGAGTTTGAGAATACGGGGGTTGAGTTGAGGAGGAGATCGAGTATGTTTTTTAGGATATCTTCACAATTGAGGTTTCATGCGCAGAGATTTGGGTTGGCCGTTGTGGTGACGAACCAGGTGATGGATGTAATGGAGGCCTCGGATAATTTAAGGATTGGGAATTCGATGTCTTTGTGTTCGTCTGGTAGGACAGTTTGTGCGGCTTTGGGATTGTCGTGGGCGAACTGTGTGAATACAAGATTGTTTATGTGGAGAGAGGAGGAGAGAGCCAGAGAAGAAGAAGGTGGAATCTGTGATATGCGGACGAGGAGGTTCATTCGGGTTGTATTTGCACCCCATTTGCCGGATTCGTCTTGTGAATTTGTAATTAGAAGAGAAGGGGTTTCTGGAGTTGATAGATGACATAGGTTTGCAAGAAAATGGTATCTAGGAGTCACAATGTAGAACGATTCATTGGTTGTGCCAGGAGATTGATTTATCGACTTCTCTTCTGGAGTTGATAGATGACACAGGCTTGCAAGAAAATGGTATTCAAGGAGTTACACTGCAGAGAGATTTATTGTTTGTGGCAGGAGATTGATTTATCGAAGTCTAAAGAGAGAAGCTATGCTTTCAGAAAGATCCTTGAGGTTTGTGACTGTATTTCTTTCAATGTTCATATGTCAGTAAATTTCCAAGAGAAACATCCTGCTATTCGAGGCCATCAACACTCTAAACATTTATTTATCTATAGTAGTGAAAAGCCAAGACTGTAGAAAACCCCTGCACTTACTGCAGTATAGAAAAAATGGCTGTGATGGGAAGCCCGAAATTTTGAGAAACTATAGAAGGAAGGAGATGCGCGTTGGCATTAACCAACCGCAGCATTTGCCAGTTTTCTTCCAACATTTGTTTTCACAATCCCACATGAAATTTAGGTCTTTCTTATAAGTTTATGTATTGCTGAAAGAGCATTGGTTTTGTATCAGCTGTTCTATATAAGACTACATAAGATGCAGCCGATTGCAGGCTAGGGATTGTCAATGGCGCAATTCACGGCTATAAGTGTACGGTTTTCCTTTCAAGTTTTGATTAGGGGTAGTTTCCATCAAGCACTGGTTTGATCTAACGACACAACTTCTTGTCAAGTTCGAGAAATTAAAAAGACTTCCCTGTATATTTGTCATAATCAAATGTATCATTTAATATATATGCAAATCTTTTTTACCTTTGTTACTTCACCTGACATTATGTGTTGCAGTTTTTTATATTGCTGTGTAGCGAAGATACTCGAAGATAAATTTAGCAAAGCTAACAGCATATATAGCAGGAAACACAATTTACATGTACAACTCAAGACAAGAAAGAGGCATATCATCTGCTACGTTCTACGCTATCAGTGTATTCTTTGACAGTTTGTATAGAATGTAACTGAATCCTTCTGTAATTTATTGCAAAATTCAAATTGTCCTGCGCCATTGGATTCAGTAAATAATATCAAGAGATGAAGCAACGAAGCCTTCCCACTGCATTGAGGATCACGTCATTGCCAACGCGAACTGAAGATCTGAAAGGAAAAAACGACAAAACTATTAGCAACATCTCCAAAGTGCGTATAATTTGGGTTTTACATGTACGGAAAAACTTCAAGATCTTCATTTGAATCTAAATTAGTGCGGAAAAATGGATCTTTTCGAAAGTAGATGCAATACTTCAGCAGATTGAATCATTGAAAATACTTCCATCACAAATTAAACGAAAGTGTACATGTTCTTCATCCCACTAACATTTTAAACTCGTCTTCCTATAATTCAAACAAGTATCATACATGATAGCTTTGAAAGTGATGTACCTCTTCTATCGCGCCCGATAGAGCTCCACATGGCTTAAACCGAGTAGAACAAGAAAGGCACTGCATAAACAAAGGGACAAAACTTAGCCTGATTTCCGTGGTTGTGGACAAATGTCTGGTATTGATGCAAAGTAAAAAAACCGAAAGCTCAAAATCTATGAAAACATCAATGGATTTCTCAACCATGGTGCTCTCATTTATATGCAAAGGCACATAAGATATGTAATAGAATATCAGTTGATGAGAGGGTATAGCCGTATAGGGTAAACAAATATGCAGTTCTCATGAAGCCTTGAAATCATGAAAATGGAGATCCTCCAGAAAACATGATTATAAACAAGAATCTTGATTTTGACACCCCAACTTGAGAATGTCGGGAATAAAACATCAGGATTAAAAGAAAGAGAATGATGTAAACAAGCATAATTGCCAGCTTCCGAACAGCTGACACTTTTTCCTTGAGCATTATTAAGATAGAACGTACCGACTAGAAGAACTGTTAACATCAGAGCAAGAATGAAACGCATCGAAGCAACTGGCGACACTGCTGAAACCTGTTGTTGCCTCTGACTTCGATAACCTCCCCCCAACCGCTGCAAATCATACGCACATTTTCAGGATATTACATAAATTACGAAAATCTTGACATGTGAAAAGTAATGTTCCAATGTCGCACTTAAGAACAAAGCTACTGGTAACTCAAAAGGAAAACGGAGTATATTATGGATTTTAGAATGAACAAAATACTTCTCGAATGTATAGATAGTAAATCTCATTCCACCATATATAGTGCAATTAATGCATGCAAAACAAATAAATCCTTCATCCCGATAGGAGGCCGAGTTTGGAATAACATAAATCATGCTATTCAATATATTGATTAGTTCACTACTTGCATTCGAGCACACATCGGCAAAGACACATAATTTGGTACATTCTTAGAGTTTGAAGTTATAAAATTATAAGTATTAATTAGACTTCTTTTTTTTTTTAAATCTCTTATTTCCTTCCCCCACCCAATTGAGTGAAGGGCTAACCTCCCAAGGTAGTTGAAGGCGCTTATTGCGGGGACCTCTCCCAACGTAGTTTTTTATTCGAACCTGAGACCTTGCCTAAGTGAACCCAAGCCCCTCTCCACTTGAGCCAACTGCCCGTTAGTTTAATTAGACTTTCTATATGGAAAGCTTTTTCAGTATATTAGATTAACAAAGTCAAAAGAATGTTTTTAAAATGAGATAAAATTAAATGATTAAAAACAAATAATAAAATGGATCAAAAAGAAATATTATAATGGAGAACAGGAAAAGAGAGGAAAAAAACTGAGAAAATAGAATTGAGGATCAGTTTTGTAAATTTACTCCCTAGTGTTTTATATACTAGAATAGATGATACTAATAGATCTATTAAAACCATTAAATCATTGCCAAAGGACCAACCTGGTTTATCCAATTAATAATTTTGAATTGGGTTAGACTTCTGGCGCGTTCTTCGCCTCTTGAACTCCAAAAGGAAGGTCTGGATCCCTTCTCTTTAGGCGTTGCTTCAATCACTGCATTCATTTGTCTATCATCCTTATCAATAATTATCTCAAGTACATTCGGTGAACTCCAAGTTCTCCGATGCCCAGCAATTTTATCATCTTGATAACTAATTTGGTCCCTTTTTTCTAGATCATCAAGACTCGTTCCCGCACTTGCAACATGAATTTTGGAACTAACTTCGGTCCCAAAAGTGCTAACATCTTCTTGTGTACTGTTTTTCTGATCAAATGAGGAAGCTGCGGCCGGTGCAGCTGGACCAGGTGCTGAACCATCATCTGTGGACCTCTGTGATGATCCAGAAAGAAAAATAGCCAAATCATCACATTCTTCTTCGTCCAAATTTACCCATCTAAACGGTTTCTTGCCTTCCGCATTAAATGATTCCTTAAATGCTGTTTCGACACGGGAAATTTGTTCTTCTATAACAGAAACAAACTGCTGGTGACGGCTTATCGTAATTTCATCTCCATGACTTCTGTAGCTCGAACGAACTGCCCTTTCGAATTCTTCCAACTACATATAATCAACAAAAGTAAATAAAATCAGATGGAAATTAAAGAAACTATTTACATCATTGATACATAAATTAAGTGGAAGTAGTTACCTGCCATTTTGCAGTGCCTAAAGCCATTTGAAGCTCTCTACTTAGCTCTTCTAAATGCTGAGGCATCAATGCTTCCCTCTTCGCTCTGAGCCATGACCTATATGCTGATTCCATTCTGCAAAATAATGATAATGATAGTGTTTCAATAAATAAGTAAGAATTCTCTATTAAAAAGAAAGAGAATTTGGATAATCTAAACACAAATACAAAGATTAAAGAATTCGCAAATTAGGTTAGATTAGTCTCTGCAGTCCAATTTCCAGCAATATTCTGCCTTGTCTTCTTGCTTACAGAAAAAGGGCAAGTAGATACAGAAGAAAAAACACAATTAACCTATTATACGAACACTATTTCCGACAACAACCAATTAATTAGAGGGGAACGCATAGATTAATCCAAAATTACACCATCGAACAAAAACATTCACCAAAACCCAAAATTTCAACCTCCTTAAAACACTTTAAACCCCAAAACCCAGAATTCTGAAAAAATTAAGAACACGAGCAAGAAAATGAAACGCCCAATAAATTCCCAAAAAATTAGTAAAGAAGCGAACTTTATCAAACACAAGTATGAACCCACAAAATAAACGAGATCCAGATCAACATTCACCACCAACAACAGATTCAACACAAAAAGTGGAACAAAATACAGTCATAAACAACAAATTACTCACATGTCGGCCGATTGCTGAACCTCCTCCGCTGCGGAAAAGAAGGTATCTTTCTGCCATAAATCGAAACTGTTCGCGACCAACATTTTTTCCCTCCTTTACTTTCTCTTAACAAATATCGCAGACGAATTTTCACTCTCTCTCGCTCAGATTGTTGAGCAAAGAGAAAAAGAATAATTAAATTTCTCCCTTCTCTCCTTTGCGATGGGATATGAGCAAAGAAGGAAGCGAGAGAGAGAGAAGATTCAAGAGATCGAAGGAGAAATTGAGAGACGCAATGAAGAAAATTCTCAACTGTTTTCAACTTTAGCTTTACCAAAAGTTCCTAAATCCTGCAAGTTTCTGGGGCATGTCTGTTTTTGATGAACTTTTCCCCTGTAAACGTCGTCGTTTTCTGTATGTGGTGGATGAAATTATTAGTTTTTATTCGGTGCAAGCAGGTGTAGGGGTCGAATTGTAGTCAACTACTAAATTAGAAGTTCTAATCCTACGATATTGTTCTTTTAAGTCTCAACGTAATTAAGAAAGGGAAAAAGAGAACAAGTTAATTAAAAATAATATGTCAAGAGGGATTGGTTCAAGCGGTAAATTAATTTATTTCTAAAGGTAAAATTTTGGGTTCGAATCTCCGTTTGGGTGTGGGTGTGTAAAAAAAAAAAGTTAATTAAAAATAATATCTATTTTAACACTATAGTGTAACAATTTGATGAATTTTTTCTTGTCATTTGCACAATACATTAATTAATTTACTATATAGACTTAAAAATTGTTAAAATAATATCTAATCCTACAATATAAATATGTACGTTGAATTATGTGACACTTTAGAATAATTAATAAAAAATCACAATATGTAAACAAGGAAAGATAGTCCAAATAATATTTGATGCTAATTTGTTTTTGTTTTTTTTTTTTTTTTGTTGGGAGTTTGATGCTAATTTGGTGGTTGCCGAAAACTTCCCCCAAACAAAACCGAATAACATTAGTTGATTGACTAATAATAGAATTTGTTTCTAGTTTACTACTACACATTATTGCCCCCACTCTCCAATCTAATAATATCTTCATTTAAATTTAATAATATCACATTTTATACTTACGTTTTGATAAAATAATAAGAGTTTTTTGCACCGATACCCCATACTCCATGTGTTATGCCTAATTAGCACTAAAAATCTTGTGATTTGAAAATTCTCAAAGAAAACCTTGTGGTTATATAAATTAGCAATGAAAACCCTGTGATTGTATTAAAGTTAGCACTCAAAACCCTACAACCACGATTGTAGGGTTTGAAATGCTAATTGAGTACTAATTTATTACAATCACAAAGTTCTCTTTGAGAATTTTCAAATCACAGAATTCTAAGTGCTAATTAGGTATATCACAGAGTTTTTGATACAATTAATTCGAAATAATAATGTTAGATTTATACTACATTGTGATACTAATTATGTATTAGGCTATGATATATAGATATATATATATATATATATGAGAATACAATATCAGTATGATGATATAATTTTTTTTATAAAATTTTTATTAAAAAATATCGAATATCGTATTAGATAGGACGCATAAATCTTCGACAAAGGACAAAAGAGTGAGTTGGGAAATTCTAATAAAGTGGGCCGGAATTGGTCTAATTATTTGGACTGGAACGAGTGGCTGCTCCGTGTCCGCCGTCCGGTCATGCCAGCCAACGACCGTGGATGGTGGGTTCCACTCGCCTTTTAGCCACCCCACTTGTTCATTTTCCTTTTTATATTGTTTTCGTTTTATCTAAGTTTTAAGAAATTGAACCAATATTAAGAGTAACTAATTATGTTACTGAATTCTTGCTTCATGATATTGCAAATTGAGACCTTGGACAATAGCCGAAAACAACTCAAAATTTTAGATAGACGAAATGTTAAAATATTATGCTTGGATAGTTTTCTGTATTGATTTTCCGACAAATATCAAGAGGAATCGAATTATTTTTTATGTAAACACTCTGACACTCAAAATAATTAAAATATTTGTACTCTGGATTGAATAATTTGCATTAATTATGAAATTCAAGCACTAAATTTGGCAGAAGTTCGATTATAAAGTGAACAGTGTGTACTCGATTCTTAAAATGTGTGTGCATTTATGATGAATAATTAATTTAATTGGGCATTGCTATTAGGCTAAAGACTCATTAGTTTTTTTTTCATTTTTTAGGATTTACATGGATATTTTAGAATCACACTGCCGAATTAGTTGAGATTTGGTTGATCATGGATAACTTACCTAATATAAGCCTCTAAACATGTTCCTCTTAACCTTGAGAAGAAGGGGTGAAACGAATTTTACGTTGAGAAATATATGACTTAGCGAAACTAAGAACTACACGATTAGCTTGGACCTCAAGCAGTGAGACATTTTGAGTGTTTGAGCTGATGGGGCTCGATTGATGCTTAGGGCAACTAGCCCTTGCTCAAGCGGCTTATATGTATAGGTCGGTGGATATCTTTTTTAATTTATCTATAAGTATCACATGTAACTGTAATTTTTTTGTATAAAACCGCACTTATACAATATATGATTAATAAATCACCTACACTTGTATAGCCTAAAAGCTTATTCCCTCCACCTTCTCTCTAAAAAGCCTACTAGAATTAACTGTTTAGAATAAGTATTCAAAAGTAGAGAAACTTTTATTGGAAACTTTATCTCATGAGTCATGAGTAGATAACTGAATTGTTCACACTAATACTTCAGATTCTCTTTTTCAAATGTTTGAGTCTTTTGTGTATTCCTTCTTTTCTTCCTACAATTAAATCAAAATATTTATTAAGCACCAAATAGATAAGAAAATTCAAAATTACAATATAAATTCAATTATGATATTAGATATGAAATAAGACTTTTCAATACACAATAAAAATATTTGAAAAAGGTTAGGTGGATGAGAATTTATTCTTTTTATATATTTTTGGCTTGCCAAAGTTACTATCTAAAAATCTCGTACTTGTCCAATTACGTGCATGTGTCGGGTACATTCAAATTTTTTTATAGCATTTTATCTATGATGTAGATACTATATAATACGATAATACAGATACTATAAGATATGGACACGGACACATCAATATAATTTTTGTTTGAATTTTTTACGTGAAGAGTGTCGAATCAATGTTTGACACATTACAATACGATAGCACAAAATTATATTTTTGAAAAATATTCGTAAATCGTAAACTTTTGGGAAGTTATGTAATTGAACTTCAAAGTGCTTATTGGTGGACTTCAATTTTGTCCCGAGCTATGTAGGTTGAAGGACGAGTCACTAATCACAACAAAGTGACAAGTGACAACCAAACCATATCTGTCATTCACACCAATATTCATTTCATTTTGTTGGACTTGGTGGTGTTATATCTTATATTTAAGCAAACTTTTTACATCGAAATCAAGAGATGGATTAGTTAGGTACAATGTAGCTGCTAATTTATTTTTTAATTATTAAGATAGGTGTGTTATCCATCATTTACTTTTCTTTAATTTTATCTGCTGCACTATTTGGATTTGTTTCATCGATTTTTAAAGATTATTTTATTAGTTATGGATGCAAATTAGTAGACCACGACGATAATTTTCGGCTTGCAATTGAGCTTGAGCTATAAAAAATAGGTTTAACATCGAGCTTGCGATTAATTGATGAGTTCAAATTCAAAAGTTAAATTTAATTTTAAAAAAAAAAGAATTTTAGACCGATAAATACCTATACGGGTTCCTAAACAACTTTTTCTTTCAAAAATGATTTCAATTAGAATCGAACTTAATTTTTTTAAATTTATGAGTTGTCTCGGTTTATGTTACACCTTAACTATTAGATATTTTTTAATTTTTTGGTAATTGAATTTGGTAGCAAGAGGAGAGCTGTATATGCAATAATTGGTTGCTAGAAATTGTACATGAAAGATTGTTACGTGTGATTTTTTTTTTTTCCTCTTCATTTATTTCTCTTTGTATCTAATGAGCTGGAGAAATAAATTGACAGAGAAGCATGCATACGATGGAAATAAATGAATCGTGGGAAGCAAAGTTAGAAATATAGTACCTTTTTTTATTTGTGATATTCCCAATAGATAGTGATTAATTCCAATCTAAATTACATAATCATTTTATTATACTTAATGCACTAGTTTTCAATTCTTCACACTAATGAATTTGTATGCATAAAATAACTTAAAATTTTAGTTCTCAACACTAACGAACTTGCGTGCATAAGACGATTTAAAATTTTAGTTATTCGTACTAACGAATTTATGCACATTTCTTGCTAGGGATGTGCACAATTTGGGAAAACCGGCCGAACCGACCGAAACCGAAATTTCGGTTCGGTATTCGTTACAAATTTTTTTGGAATTTTGGTGTTCGGTTCGGTTTCAGTATTTCTATACGTTATACCGTACCGTACCGAATACCGAATACCGAAATATATATATATATATACTAATATTATATATAAAAATATATAATATATAATTAAATTTTCTATTAAAATAAACACACTTTTAATGTTTTGCAATACAAAACGTTTTTAACGTTTTATGATGCATTTGTCTCTTAAAATCAATTTGGGAGAAAAATAAATTGAAGGAAAAATTTGAAGAACCCTAAAGTAGACCTTCACGGCGTCGCGCCGCCCCATAGCCGTCGCCATCTTGCCGTGCCTCTGCTCTCACGCTGCGCCTTTGCACTCCGCCCTCAGCGCCGTGCTTCGCCTTTTCTGTACTTCTCTCCAGTACGTCATGAGAAGTCCCACGTTTGGGTGAATTACTGAAGGAGAATAGTGGGTTTCCTTCCATCTTAATGCTATTGCAACATATATTATATTTTAATTCCAAACCCATGAATTAAATGGAGTTTTTGTACAAATTGACATGATTACGGAGGTAATTGACCAACTAGTTGTCCTTCTCTGCTTCTTTGTGCTTCTCTGCTTGTCGTCGTTGCTACTTTAACAAAGTTTTTCCTTTTTTTTAAATAAATTATTCTGGTAATTCGGTTTTTGACCAAATCAAACCGAGAAAAGTTCGATTTTTACAGTACCGAATCGGAAAGTTCGGTTCGGTATTCGGTAGATCATTTTGGAGTACCGAATTTTCGGTTTGCAGAAACTTCGGTTCGGTACGGTACGGTTTTACCGAATGAATAGCCCTATCTTGCTGTAAGATAACTTACAATTTCTTAATCTATGACAATACGAACGAATGTTAAAATTTTAATTTAACATATGATCATTGTAAAATGATGAAATTAGTTTATTATCATTAATAGTTAAATAAAATCAAGTTTTGTCACATATTATTTTTTTAATTTTATTTAAAATTGTATATATAACAGAATTATATTTTCAGGCTCTCAACCATTTTTTTAAATTTTGTGCACTCTGCATTTGCATCCGCATCCACCCTCATTCTCGCATTCGCGTTATATAACCTAAATTCAAAATATATTGTGCCTTTTGTAATAGCTTTAGCAAAACTAGTTTTTACTAGTTCTTTTCCCTATATATACTTATATTTGGATTTGATGATCAAATCATTTTAAATGTAAAGCTGCTTCTATCAATAATAGGTATGTTCGAAGGAATTTAAACACGAGAATTGCCAAATCGCTAAATTATTGTTCTTTGGGTACTACGTTTAAATATGTTTTTTTTTTGTTTGTTATATAATTTATTTATTTGGATTTGAGTAGGATTGAATCAGTTAGGTGTAAAGCGCTCTCTCTACCTCTACCAATGATACCTGCATGTTTAGGAACTCTAACACGAGATATTAGATTAAACTAGAATAATACTGAACCGTTAAATCACAGCAGTTATCGGTATGTTTAACTATGATACATCGATGATCAATGCAGAGCAGCATATTGATCATTGGGCTGGTTGGACTTGGCCCACCGAAGTTGAGATTGGGCTAGATATTAGGCCGTCTGGAAAACCTTCTATTTTTTTTAATTTTTTTTAGAAGTTAATAGTTGGAAAAAGAAAAGGGTAAAAGGGGTTAGTGTCGGCGAAGAAGATAAAATAAAAATACAAAATAGGAGTGCTTATAAAGAGAATTGAATAATATTTTTATTGGACTAAACAAACTTTCATTTTCTTAGTATGTTTCTATATATTTCTAGTTTATTCCTACATAGAATATGAAGAACCCGAATTTTCAAATACTTTAAAGCTTTAAAACCATAAACAAAAAAATTAAAAAGGCAACTTTTTCTAATAGAAACACCATCACTTAAAATATATTCAAATATTTATTATTTTTCATCAATGACGAAAACTATTTCAAAAAATTTACATTAGAAATATAGAAAAATAAATATTGGAGTGACAAAAAAGAAATATAGAAAGAAAGGCCAAAAGGAAAAAGGAAAAAAAGAAAAAAAACCACACCGGTCAAAGACTTGGTATTAATTAAGGATTTATGATAAATAATTATTTAACAACAAGCTATATAACATATTTGATTATTTAATTTCCGGCTCCATAAACATGTTAAAATACAGTTTTCATGGAAAAAAAAAACATGTTAAAAATACAACTAGACCAAACAAGAGATAATGAGTCACCGGCCTGCAACTGTTGGCGACTTGTGAAGACATTAAATTTTTTGTGTTTGTCTTTAGTAAACTGGACAAAAATTTCATCGTGCTTTAACATACTGAAATTTTGTCCTCAAAAAAAGAAAAAACATTCAAAATTTTTGAATAATACTACCTACGTTGAACCTTGTTTTTCTTGAATAAGTGTTCCGTGCGTAATGTATGGCAATTTTTAAAAATATTATTTATTGTATCCTATCGTATTACATACTCGTATCGAATATTATATTGAATATTTATCATGTGATAAATTTATGAAAAAAAATTGTATATTCGTATTCACATCGTATCATATTGTATCTGTATTCTCGTACTCATAAGTATAACCATGTAGTATAGACTGATACTTATAAAAAATTTAATTTATCTAGTTCAATGAGATGTTATATTCCTTAAAAAAGATTTCGAGTTTAAATCTTAGAGTGTTTAGTATTGGATTGAGAGGTTTCCCCCGACTTCCATTGTATCTGAATTGAAAAAATATCAAACAAAGAAAAAAAAATATCGAAAAACCCTTCCTATTTGAGATTTTTTATAATAACTACCACCGATATTTAATAGAGAGAATTTTACATTAGATTGACAGATTCCGTGGGAGGTGCTTCAATCTTTTTGGCATATTTCTTAGTCCATCGTATTGCACATTTGAAATTTTGTCTAATTTGGACCAAGTTTAAGCAATTAATATGATTGAAAATGTCGTCCACCAATGGTACATCAATAGGTATATTTATTTTTAGTCTAAGATCCTATTTTTCAAAGTATAAACTGTTATAGTTGCCAAAAGTTGTTCTCAATAATGTTTCTAAAAAAAGTTGTTCTCAAGAAAGTAATCTTTTAGAATAATCCCTAGAATACTAATTTATGGCCGTGCAATTGTGCAACGGTAGAAATTAAGCGATGTGGGATTATGAAGACCCATCATTTATTTTTGGCAATTGAATATTAATAGCATATAGTTTCTTTTAATAAATTTATATATTTGTATTTTGTTTGGCTTTAATGAAAGTTGATTTGAAGTTAAAGTACGGTAAGTTTATTTATTTATTTTTTATTTTTTAATTTTCCTTAATATTTTTGTTAAGAATATGTATTTCATAATCAGGCTTCACAACTAATTAATCACAACCACCAATAGTTTAGATGTAATGCTGGGATCTAGTGTTCGAATTTTAGAGAATGTAGTTATTATCAGGGTCATTCTTGTTTCCCTAGAAAGTTTCATTCTAAAAATTTATGTTGGATGTGCAACAAAAATATAATATATATAATTACATATTGATAAAATTTGGACCAAAAATAAATAAAAAAAGTTTTGATAATGTAATTTATAATATAGATTATTGTTAAATTAAGCTACATATCTGGCATCTACTTGTGTAGAAGTTACTAGCTAAATAGTAAATACACAAAGAAGAAAACAAACTTTAAAAAGACCTTTTCAAAAGCTCTATACAATTTAAAAAAAGAAAAGGAGAAATATAAACAAAGCTCTTATAAAAGTTGCTGTCTATACAAGATTAGATAAGAGCTACTGTATATGCATTCCGCTCGCACGACTATGCTACGAAATTTTATCAAAACTTTGCTATATAAATGTATTTAATATGATATTTCCAAAATACAATATATATAATAAAATAATATTGACATACGATATTTTAGATTCAACGTCACAGGAAAAACTCCTTAAATAATTATATTATTCATGATTAGTTTAGAATGGAATTCGTCGTCAACAAAAAAATTCATAACGAATACCTATTAAAGAGGGTAATTTTTGACATTTGATATTAAATATGTGAATAAAAAATAAATCTTTTTTTTTCTTTCCCAATTTTGATGGCGTATGCGTCGTCTAAAAGTATGAAAATGAACTCTTTCAATAAAAAGAAAACAAAGATTAAGATAGTACTAATCCGTCAATGAGAGACTTTATTTTATTTACAATTAAACAAATATTTTTTTTTGGTCAAGAATTAAACAAATATCAATTGTTTGAACCCATCAGATTCATGTGATATTAAATAATGTTCATAAGTGTAGAAATTCGGTCACCGTTTGTATTATCTTTTATTTTATATATAAGCATCCTTATCATGATTATTGGTCATAATGTTCTTCCAAATGAATGGCTGCATGCATTTTAATTTCCCTGTATTAGAATTATTCAAATGGATGGACATTTTCAATTGTTGAAAATGAAATATTCAAAGGTATGAATCCTATGTCTTGTGTCTTGACCATATGCTTTATTTTGAAGAATAGGCATATTCAACCCCTTCCCTTTTACACCATTCATCCCCCATTTCACAAGTAATTTAATATCCAATTCCAACTCAGAATATATATATATATATAAGGGCGGATTCAGGATTTCTGTTTAGCCGGGGCTGAAAATTTTTGAACGTCTACGCTATACTTTAATTATATATGTTTTTCAAACCATCTAACTTGAAAATTCCGGTTATTTGTTGCAAATTTAGTTTTTTGAAAATATGACCTTTTGATTGGAAAAACCTCTTAGATATATATATTCTCTTCAAATGCAATTTCTAAAACGGATATCACAACTTTCTATAGGTTTTCGTAGGCCTGAATCACTAATTATGTTTTCAGAATTAAAATTCTACACTACCAACATTAATTATTCTTTAGTTAGCAATCGAACTTGATGATCCAATAGAACTCTTCAATATTTTGTTAAAATATCGATGCATCATTATAACCAATGATGTCAATTCAAAAAAATAATTCATCAATTAAAACTTGAACATTTTATAAATATACAAAGCTTAAACATTCAATAAAATCGACAAAAACAATCCACTTCACATAACTAAAACGTAACACACTTAAAAAAAATCCTCAATATTTTCACAAATTAAAGCTAGAATTAAAATTTAAAAAGAAACTTATCAATCTATTAAAATTTAGAAGAAAGTTTATTGGGGCTGTGTGTGGTGGGGTGAAAAGGGGGCGCTGGGGAGGGTGGGTTTTTATTTTTGAAAAGGTGGGGGGTGGGGGGTGAAGGGGCGGAAGGGGGTATATATATATATATACATATATATATATATATTCGAGATGGACTTCCGAATCACCAAATAACTGATAATGTAGGGAAATCTATATCTCCTTACTGCTGCAAAAGTGAAGCATTAGTTGAAATGTCAAAATGAAAGAATACGAGAATTGGACCGATTTTAGTATTTTAGTGCTTAACTCAATTAAATTGGCCAAGAACGGTTGAATATAGTGAGTAGATGAGAGCGTATGAAATAGAGTAATATTGACGTACCTGAGACATAAATGAGTAAGTATTCATAGCTGAGAGTCTATCTGTGTGCTTATTACACGCAGTCAAAAGTGTAGTAAATACATGCATAATGTAATTAAATTTGCAATATGATTTCTCATAGGCAAAAAAAAAAAAGAAAAAGAAAAAGAAGACGATTCCTTGTGTATCTGCTCGGTCAGATAATTTGTAGAGGATTAGCAGGGTATGGGATGCATTAAATATATTTGCAAGGAAATGTGCCTTGTATTAAATGTGATTGTATTATTAATTAGTTTGATTATTCTAAAAAGTCATATTTGACAATTATATATGGGGTCAAAATGAAGTGAGTAGGATCAACAATCTTCCTAATTCCTATAAGTTGCTACTAAAGGAATTTTGATATTTATATTGTATTGTAACTTTCGATTTGCAGTGTATTGCATTGCTGTCTTCCAATTTGTAGTTTGCACAATTTGACTATATATTTGCATCGTGAGATTATTAGTTTTGACCGACTCATTTTATTGTCCATATCATAATATCCAAAACAAGATCAAGGTTATGAGTAGATTTGCAATTTCTTTTAATTTTATTTATTTATTTATTTATTTTTGCTACAAGTCCATAATCTTGATATCAATGTTTTTTATATTTCTTAAAAGTATATTTCGTCAAATTTAGAATTTTATTTTTTATAGAATATTAAAACTTAGCGTTCTACTTATTTATATTATTTAATTTTCATTGGATCTTATCTATTTGTTATAATCTTATTAGATCTGCTACCTTATATTACTTGCATGAGGCACTTCTCCTGTTCGGGCGATAACCTGGGTCTCTATTGTTCGGACTTGATTTTAATCCATTTTGACTCAATATGGTTAAATCATATTCAATATATTTTTATTTGTTTAGATTATATTACTTAATTAACAATAGGTATAATCCTTTTACTTCAAGTTTGCAGGAATGTCTATCAACCGTTGCCCTAGTTTTTATTTAATTAGGCCGTTCTTCCCTACCATTTTGTGACTACGATATACATATAACCGTCATTTATTTAATTTATTAAAGTTATGTGGATTTTACTTCATTTATCCTCACTTTTTTTCATATTCCACGAGCTTACATTGCAAGATAAGTTCTACGATTAATCATCCCTAAATACTTCGAGATTTAGATTAATTAAATGCAATATCCAATTAACTTTGTGGTACGAGAAATTACGTCCAAACTAGAGTTTGAAATTTTGTTACAGTTAGGTTCGAACGCGATAATTAAATGACACCATATAATTTAGTTATTTTTTCATGAACAACTAAATTTATTATTATAAAGTGCAAAATGTTACCAGTGATAAAATGAGAGTGATTTACTAATTGAAAATTGAGGATCCCACTAGGTTGACTAAATACAACAAAGTACAAAAGAATATGATGTGCATGCCAGCAAAATTGGTTTCAACGTGCTTGTCATATCTTATTATGGATTTTCTACAATAATTCTCGCCAATTATATAGCATTCTAATTCGAGGGATTATTTATACTAGTGCCAATAATGGGACCTTTAACAATGGCTTCAAAGTTTTTACGAATATCATTTTGTCGTATCATGTTGTATTGAAAATTTATATGGGACACCATTTTTGATATTCTCAAATAAAACTTTAGTAAAAAAATTATATTATTGTATTAATTTCGTATCATATTCTTATTTGATGGATGCATAATCAGATAAATCAACTTAAAATGCGTAAACCGTTAATTAGAAAAGAAAAGTAATTGAGTACTTTGCCACTTTTGATTTTGTGGTAATTACTTATAGAAAAGGATTGAAAATTAGTTTATTGATTAACTTTGAAAGTAAACAATGAGATAAAACAATTTATTGTGAATAGACT
>JBBMKE010000003.1:13495810-13510609 GCA_037834125.1 Lippia alba
TGTGTTCCTCGTGTTTGGTCCAGCAGCTTTTATTTGTTCACAATCCAGACCCCCACCCCCCCACCATACCCCATCCCATACCTCCTCCACCTTAATTTCTTCCTTTTATGGGGTGGATTTAATTTCTCCATAGCTCCTTCTGATCATGAATAAGATGATAATTTTATGTTTAATGAAGGATGACTGTAGAAGACATGTATAATGAAGGATTTTCTCGTACAAACGTAGTTTATGTTGTAAATTCGAGTACATTTCAACCAAGCTTCATTAAAAATGAGAATAATTCCTTAAATGTCATATTTTAATTTATGGGATGGCCATCTCCCGTCAGAACTTTTTTCCAACAACTGTTTTTGAGACGGCCATCTCCCGTCGGTAACCAGTCAGTTTTTTTTCTCTCGGCCGGCTTCCCGAGGGATAATACCGTCGGAAATTGGCGAATTTTTTGTACGGTTTGAGAAGGGAGACTGTAAAGTCATGCAACTTCAAGAATGGGGTATTTCGATGCAATTATTCACCCTATTTATATATAATTACACAAACATACATAATAAATTATCGTAGTTCATAATAACCTGCAACGGAAACTATGATAAAACATTAATGTGCAAAATGTACATACCTTGTTGTTGAGGTTTGCAGGTTACGTCGAGCCACGGATATGGTTTGAGATATTAGGATATCCACCTACAAAACATACACAGAGAAAGAATTAATGTATGATAAGTTAAGTCTGTTGACTGGTGTGTGTCTGTGTGTGTAGATAAAGTCAGAAGAATTCATAGTTATACGTACCTTGAAGATAATGGAGGCAAAGAGTATGAATGCCAGGTATGGAAAAAATTTTCGTGAAGAAGAAGGATGGGAACTGATCTTTTGTGGAGGCATAACCATTTCTTTCTTGTAATAATAATATGCACACCATTGTATATTTATATATGTTGTCTTTAAAAGAATAGTCACTCTTTCATCCATATATATATTCTTGGGTAAATCACAGATCTCCCTCGTCCTTTGTCCTTTGGAGCGGATTGCCTTCTACCTTTTGATTTTGAGTGATTTGCTTACTTACCTTTAAAAAAAAATCACACTTAGTCCCTTTACACAAACTTTGACCGTAGATTTTTTTTCAGTCACAGCGACCCAAGATTCGAGACTACGTACCGTCCATCGTGTTTGTCTTTCAAAGGAGAACAAAACTCATATCCTGCTCGACTCTCTTAGCCGCCAAAAGCTTCGTTCGTCATGCATCGTGTTTCACCGATGATATTTGTTTCATCGGTTATCGGATTTTGATTTTGAGACCATTATTGTGTTCCTTGCGTTGAGAGCTTCAATTTGATATATAACATCAACAGGTTCGAAATCAGATTTGTACATATTTGATTTGTTAAAGTTTGTTCAAATGGACTAATTGTGATATTTTTCAAATGTTAGAGGACAAATCATTTCACTCAAAATCAAAGGATATGAGGCAATCTTCCACAAGGGGCAAAGAAAGGGGGGAGATCTGTAATTTACCCTATTCTTTCATCTCTTTCTATATATGTCCCCTACGAAGTTTGTTGGAGTATATTTATGTTTTGATGGTTTGTATGTATGTTTATATTGAATATATCATCAAAATTATAAAATCATTCTTAAAATTTATAAATATAAACAAAAAGATTCTTGTAAATTATAAATTGAACAACACAGTTTCTGAAGTAACAAATAAAATTAAAAAAATTGAGGATATTTTTTTAATAACAGAAGCCTAATGGACGCCAGATTCTAGAAAATTAAGAATTAAAATATTATTTTTTGATTTGAATGAATTATATTATAATTAAATTTAAATATAGAATAATAAGATATAAATCTCTCACTCTCACACACACATATATATATACATAAATCAGTTAAATTGTCAATTTCGAGCATAAATAGCTTTTCGGTGAGTTGTTGGATAGCAAAACTAGAGCCATTCATTTTCTCAAGTGCTCACGACTCGTGATGATTATCCATTGTTGCATGTTGCACTAAGATTTATCCACCTACATAATTTTAACTTTCCTTTTCTCTTTCTAAAGGTCAAAATAACCCAAGTTTCATGTGTTCAATTATGTGCTTTTGAGAGATTGAAATGATAACATCTCAAAAGAACTTCAATTTATTTAAGTACTAACTAGTGTGTAGGACAAACTAGAGTTTGTCAACATTTGTGCTCGTTAGTACCTGATTTTGGCCAAATCAAATCTAAGTTAAAATTACCCGTAAATTTGCCTAATTGAACACTTTCTCAGCTCCTTCAACTAAGGAAATCTTGTTTCTTTTGTCTTATTTTTTGGGGTTCCTTTTATTAATGTTCTTTATAACTGATTAAATTTTCACTTGTTACTAATTGAAAAGAAATATAACACACATCTCCAAAGCCAGAGATCCAATGTTATCAATGACGGAAGCATAGGATGGGTGAGTGGTGAGGGGCCCCTAGATTTTGAATTTTTATTTTTATTTTTTTCTATATATTTTGAAATTTTTATTTTTGCTTTTTAATTTAGCATTTTGTTTCCTCCTAATAAGATATTTTATCTTTTCAATTTAACATAAAAAAATTATGTTTTTATCATTTTTAAAAATAATATTATTTATATATTTTTTTTATAATTTTTACATCGTTCATTGTAAATTCTGATTTTGTCTCTAATTATGTTATATTCACATCTAATGAAAGCAATTATTGTCTGAGAGATATGTGACTATGAATTTTCTTTGTAAGTAGAATTTGCAACACTATATATAAATGAATATTTAAAATAAATTGTACAAATGTGTTCTAGTAACTAACTTCTGGTGAGTATACGCGGATCTTGCAATGCATACGAAATCAAGATTTTAAGGTGTTTTTGAAAATTACAACAATATTGGTGAAAATTTTGTCCTTCTGTATTAGAATTTGCAAATATCAAACAGAAATATACATTTTTCTATCTTATGTTGTCTTTATGGAAAACTAAGGAATAATTTTGTTTTGCTCGCGTGCCAAAAAAGTACTTGTACCTTTGAAAGTAACTAATAGCGTTAACAAACTCTTCTTTCCGATAAATAAAAGCTAAAATTATAATAAAAATAAAGAGTGTTTGAAAATTAAGGACATGTATACTTATTCAAAAAGAAATAAGAACTTTTATTAAATTTAGTGGAATTCCATTTACTGAAATGATGATATAGAAACTAAAAATTTAATGGATCTTAATGTAATGGTGATTGACATGAGTCACAGAATCATAATAGACAAATTTTACCTGATTTTTTAAGTGATTGGAAATTTAATATTTATTTGTTAAAAAAATCTCTAAAAAGAGTTTTAGTTGTAATTCGACTCAAATGGGATATAAGAAAAAGTAACAAGAATACTTCTCATTTCTGTCTGAACCAAAGCAAAAGAGTATCTAAATGCTTTTATTCCTTTTTTCTTTTTAAGTATTTACCCATTATTTTAAAGTAGTCAAAAAGAATAAGTTAATGCTCACATTAATATTTACATTTAATGTAAGAAAAGGATCGTCTACCAAATTTTCAAAATAATTCAATGACTGCATTTATGTAAAATTGGTTTACTAATTTCAAATTTTAAATAGTTTCAATATCCTATATGTGTCAAAGTCGCATCATGAATTAGCGATCTTAGCTGGTTTTGTATATATAGCTGATAGTGAAGGTGAGGATGGAAAGTCGTGGTCCAGTGGAGTGTGGACATCACCAGCACACATAATATGTACTTTCTTTTTCATTCATTATTTCTTTTTCCTTACTATATACGCATGTGTAATAAATAATTTTTTAAAAATTCGGGATTTCATCTTCTTTAATTTAAATTTTATTTTTTATTTCTTTTCTCTAAGATGCAAATATTGGCTCCGACCCCGATCATTTATACTATCATAGTAAGAAGTAATGGATTTAGTCATTTTGGTAGTTTTAGTCTATTTCCATGACGGGATATTTTTTTTTCATCTCTTAACTTTTTCTTTTTTCTCCTCACTTTCATTTTTTTCTATAATGCTTTCTTAAACTTTGCATATTTTTAATTTTTAATTTGACTATTATCTTTTATTAATTTAATATTATTTTATTTTATTTACTTATTTATCATAATTTATAATTATATTAAAATAATCATAAAATAAATACCAATATCAGAACTTTAATTCAATATATATTTAAATAATAATAAATCTTTTATTTGTACACGTATCAAGTTGAAGGTGTGATGGTCATTATTACTAGTAACTCTGCACACATAATGTGTGTGCAAAAAATATATTAAATTAAATTTTTTTATTATTATTTAATTTATAATCATTTTTAATATAATTATAATTTTATAATGAATAAATTTAATAATATTAAATTGAAAAAAATAAAGATAAATAAAGTATATAAATAAAAAAAGAAAAGAATTTAAGAGTTCCCTAAAGTTCAAACATAAAATTGTAAATTGTCAAAGTACGTTGCTAAAATTTAGGTTAAAAATATTTTAAAAAAAAAGAAAAATGAGAGTTCATGACACCAAATGGGTCTCTCGCTTAATATATACTTATATAGTATAGATAAGGGAAGAACGGATTACAAAGTCTATTCAAAAATCAATTTGCTTTCTACTGATGAATTTAATTCATCAACAAAAGAAATTCTATTAATAAAAGTTTTGAATTTGAGTTAAGTGATATTTATTATTATTTTCTAGAAGTATAATATTGGAGTAAAAAAATAAAAATTTAAATTTAAATTCCTCCCAACACCAAGTCATCAACCCAACCACCACCACTACCTAAAAATAAAAAAGGAAATTCTAAAATCCTTTGAAAAATAAATATTGTTTTTAATTCCGCGTTACTTTCCCAAAAAGAGAAAAAAAAAAAAGAATTCCGCGTTTATTATAATATCACAAATTCGACCATGATTTTTAAGTTTGAAGTTTGAATAGTGACCAACACCGCCATAATTAACCAGAATAGTGAAAAGAAAAGCTTTTCCAATATCTAAAATAATATTTTTGTGGTCTCCCAATTATATTTTGTTATTTTTTCTTCTTGATCTTTAATAATATGTTTTTTCTTTTTTTTATTTATATTCTATTATGCTATCGAATCGAATCCGTTTTAAGGTGCAATCAATAATTGTTGCATAAGTAATTTTTATTTAAACTAGTATATAATTCAATCGTTGAACTATACTAATGAGCCCTTGTCATGAGTCATGACTCGGTGTTTTAATAAGGCAGTCCAGATTATGGTTTCATTTCTCGTAAATGAGGTTTTTATTCAAGTTATATAATAATTTTAATTATATATTGTATAGAAGTTTTAGTATATTAAATAAAAAATTATAATATTTGTATATTTTGCTCTCTTAGTTGACATACTATGTACTGGATTGGATGTAATAAATGTCGTAAGAAAAATATATGGGTAGATGTTAGGTGTATATCGGCGGTCAATAAACAGGTGAGAAAAATCTTACAATTTACCTATATTTTGCAGCTGATATTATCTTTGGTTAGGTTTTGAGATTTGTGTGAAGAAGAAGAAAGGAAATTTTTATAATAAATAGCATGAATAATTACTGTAAATCGAAAGACTTGGCCTTATCTAATCCAGAAGTTCTGTTCTGTAATAATTCAAATCTTACCGGAATGATGGTTTTGGATGTCGAACAATTTTAGAATGATAGTTTTGGATGTAGAATAATTTTAAATTTTTTATTATATTATTTTTATTTTTTGAAATTCCTACAATTCAACCAGATTAACTAAGGATTATCGGGGGAAAAAATGGGTATAAGATCATAATTACGTATAAATCTCAAGGGAATATAGAGAATTACAACTTGGCTCACTTTAATCATATAATTATGTTTAAGTACCTTCATGAATTTAATTGTTATATTTACACACTCTCATAATTAAATTTAATAATATCTCAAAAAATTGCCTTCTCTTAATGTATAATGTAATTATTAAATTTATGAAAGAATATAAATATAATTATTTAATTAAGTGATATATATATCAAATTATAATTTTCTATATTTCTTTATAATCTAAATATAAAAGACTCATGGATAATGAGGATATTAACCTAAACCTTAGGTTAAGAAAAGGTCCCATCAAGTCATCTCTAATAGTGTATTAACATAATTTAATATACTTACCAAAACCAAAACATAAAGAAAAGATGACCATAATGATGTAATAGAACAATAAATGTAAGAGAAAACTCAAGAATGATGCAAGAGAAGACCTTATAAAATGTACAAAACCGTGTTGGGGGGCCATATATTACCACTATACAGCTGCACACTTTTACCATTTAATGGTATTAGCCATCTGTCTCCAGCTCTATAACCTTCTTTCACCCTCAACTTGATGCCTTGGAAACTTCCTTTCACACACACCCCTACCCCGTGTCCCAAACACTATAAAAACCCGCAGATGTAACATATTTAATATCATCTACATACTCAAAACATATCATATTTGTCAACATTTCTAAGTCTTGTAATTACGATAATATCAATAACATACACACAAATGGCTTCTTTAAGCCACGTTTCACTCGTTATCATGGCGACCCTTTTGATGAGCTCTTGTATGGTGGCGATTGGAGGCAATTTCAATCAAGATTTCGACATTACGTGGGGCGACGGCCGAGCTAAGATAATCGACAACGGGCAACTTCTTACGCTTTCGCTTGATAAAGTTTCGGGCTCGGGTTTTCAGTCCAAGAATGAGTATCTCTTTGGAAAGATTGACATGCAACTCAAACTTGTTGCCGGGAACTCTGCTGGCACCGTAACGGCGTACTATGTGAGCATGCATAAATACATACAAACTTGGTATTTTATTTTTTAGGTTTGTTGGGATGTAAGTTTTGACTGTTTATTTTTTTGTCCTGCAGTTGTCATCACAAGGGCCGACCCATGATGAAATAGACTTTGAGTTCTTGGGGAATTTGAGTGGTGATCCTTATATCCTTCACACCAATGTTTTTAGCCAAGGGAAAGGGGGCCGGGAGCAGCAGTTCTACTTGTGGTTCGACCCCACTGCGGATTTCCACACGTACTCCATCCTCTGGAACCCCCACAGCATCATGTAAGTATATCAAAACCATAAACGTGCCACTGCAAAACAGGAAACTACAAAAGTGCCTCTCATAGTAACGTAAAAGTTTAATCTTCGCATATATCCTGATTGTATTTATTCTTGATCTGCAGCTTCTCTGTGGACGGAACACCAATAAGGGAGTACAAGAATCCAGAGTCAGTCGGCGTCGCGTACCCCAAGAACCAGCCGATGAGGATTTACTCCAGCCTTTGGAATGCAGATGATTGGGCTACAAGAGGCGGACTGGTCAAAACCGATTGGTCAAAAGCTCCGTTTACAGCCTCATACAGGAATTTCAACGCCGAAGCGTGTGTTATTTCGCATGGCTCTTCTTCTTGCAGTTCTGCATCTCGTTCTTCTGATAGTTGGCTGAATCAACAATTGGGTGCGACAAGCCAAGAAAGGTTGAAATGGGTGCAGAAGAATTACATGATATACAATTACTGCACGGATACCAAGAGGTTTCCTCAAGGGTTCCCTCCAGAATGTGGCCTCAACAAATCAGCATAATCAAATTCAAGTCATGGCTCAAAATGTTCCTTATTTTGCAGAATGTGTAGCTTTTTTTTTTCTTTTTGGTTTTGAGAATTCTTTCATTAATTGTGTTTTCATTCATATTACACTCTAGAGGTTGGGCAAAGGATGTTAATGCTTGTGTCTTTAAGTTAGCTATAGAAGCCATATGTAAGATTGTAATGCTTTTTGCTTCAATAAAACAGACATTTGTAAATGTTGTGTGTATGTCTGTGTGTGTAAGAGAGAGATATTTGAACACAATAGTAGTTGCTATCATCATATTTAAGTTCTAATCGTGTCGAACACTCATGTCTAATACTCCTGACATGAAAATTTCAAGAAAAAGATTGTGTTGTGTTGTGTCCTTGTCGCTATATTCGTATCCGTGCATCTGACTGTCAAAATTCCTCAAACAAAATGCAAAGGGCTTCAAATGCTATTGAATCAATCATACATCACAATAGAGATATTCAGTGTAACCAGCAACAAAGATAACAACAATGAGCAAATGACTTACTGTACAGGAGATGTTACATAGAATCCTTGATTTTCTGATAACAAAGTCAGGAAAATCTACACACCCTTCAGGAAAATCTACACACCCTTGCAGCCTTGATCCAAACAAGCCCTACCGAAGAAGAGAGTTTCAAGAATTTAAACAAATTCTACTCATCGTCGTCTAACTCTACAATCTGTGCCCTCCTTTCAGCAGCTTTTTTCCTGATGAATATTCCCCATCTCATAGCAGCTTTAATCTTGAGCCAACCCACAACAGCTTTTCCGGAACGTGTTTTATCTTCATTGTAACTAAATCCAGGAGAAGGCGAGGGTATGTAAGAAGAGAAATTATAACCATCTTCAGGAACATTTACAGAATTATGTGCACCCATGCTGAAAATACGAAGCAAATGCTGCATATCTTCATTCTCGAGCATTTCATGGCTTCTCATACGGATTTCATCTTCTGATAAAAAGTCACCAACGCCCTTCTCGTGGTTGCTAGGCCAGTTTTCAAAAGGATTGAGGGAAGAACTTCCTTGCGGGAACGACATCGATGACTGAGGTGGAGCAAGGGCAAGGCTGACTTTATTATTGTCAATTATGTTAGTGTTTTGGAATTGGTTGGGATGATTGACCTGCTGCCCTTGATGACTAAATGAGGCTGTATCAAAATGGGAGCTCGAAGTGGGATTTATGAGCCGAGATTGGTTGGAGAATCTCGTTGTCTGATTGTCATTATAACCTGAACCCGTGATGGCCGAATGAAACATTAAACCAATGTAATCCAATCCAACAAAAAAAGTTCAAATAAAAATAACAAAATGCGATTCTTGGGGAGTATTTATTTTAAAAAAATGGAAAGGAAAAAAAAGAATTGCTTTAAGTAAGATGACGCTCACCTCCAATTAGCATGCTCTGATCCAATGAAGGGTTGGATGTTATTGACAGTTGAAATTTCTGCGGCACAAGCTGATTATCTGACGTATTAGGATAATTGGTTGGCCCCAAAGGAAGATCATCTTGTGATCTGTTTGATTTCGTAATTTGCTTTAAATTCAACAGTGAGTTAGCATCATACTCAACAACCTGACTCCAATTATCATATGCTTTCTTCAACCAGGTGTCTACATATACCTACAGGTACATACAAATTCAGTATTTACAGTTAACCCCAGATGACAACCTTGAGTAAAACCACTCCTGTTACTACAGGATTACCTAAATGACACATAAATGGGGAAAAAAAAAAGGATTGAAGAAAAAGATTTCCAGTGTTTAGGCTAAATATATGGAGAACACATAATATGTACATTAGAACATGTGTTTGTAAACAAAAGCTTCCAGTTTCGAGCTCATTTTCTGGTAAACGACTTTTTAAATGACCAATTCAAAATGGAGTCTGATTGAAAAGAGAATAACATAATCGGCTTCATCTTGAAGGGTAACAACGGTAGAATAGATAAGCAAGGGTAGCAAAACCAAATATTGAATTTAATTGAAGCAAAAGAAAAGGATATCACTATATCAATATCAACTTGTCATCAACTTATATTACCAATATATCAAAGAAAAGGAGATTTGTGTATAACTAGCTCAATTAATTGTAATACAGAAATCAAGTGACATTCTAAGAATACCAAGGGTGCTCAGTTAAACATAGAAATCAAGTAATACGCTAGTGCCAAGTAATATTCATTTTGGAATATAACTAGCTAACCTTCTGGCTGTCAGAGAGGGAGTCTTCTGGATAGTATTGACCATCAGCTATGAGGCCACTAAGCTCGTAGATATTGTTAAAAACAACACCCACACTTCTTGTATCATCAGGATAATATATATAAAGCTTCCCACTCAAGACACAAGTTTTGGCATGTTCTATGAGGGCCTCCCACATTTTGTTCGACATACCACTCCCAAGGATCTGTAATATAGATAAAACTTAGTTTAACAAAGAGGATTTTTAAAACAACAATGATCAAAGAATACTTACACTCCTCAAATTAGCAGAATCCCTGACCACAAGTCGAAGGAAATCTTCAACTGTAAATATCCCAGCATTATTTAGCCTCCTGTGGAACGATCCATCCTTCCCTATCTTCTCCAATCTCCATACATCATCACTCAGAGCAGGTGGGTAATGTTTCTTGTACACTGACGGATGGAAAGATTACAAGACAATAAAAATCAAGGATTGAAGTGAAGGGAAAATGGAAGTAAAAACAGCTCTCGTTTCTCTCCTAAGGTGCTCTCTTGACTCCTCGATTTTCCAGAAGTCTTTAAAAATTTTGGAAATTAGACGGCTGTAAAACAACTAAATTCTACAGTTAGCAAATTAGAAAATCACATGGTCGGAAGGTAAAATGTCTTATTTATTCTGCAAATTAACTTGAATTGATAAATACATACATTCTCCTCTATGATCTTTGACATTGAAAGCTTCTGTCTTTGCTTCCCGAATTCGTATCCCCTCACAAAATCCTGATGCAACCTTCAGACCAAGTCTGAACTTCCGGCTCCTTATCCAACTTGAATTATCAGTAAATATAAGATCTCCTACAGTTCCAACACCTTCTTTAAGTGTAACTTGCAAATCCCCAGTCAAAAGAGGTCTTTTTCCCTCGCGCTCTTTCACAACATGGCTTTCAAACTCTTCCTGACTCCAGCCTTCATCATCTTCGTTATTGAAGTCACCTTCTAGAACAACTATGTCAAGCTTCACAGAAGATTCAGGTCCAGATGTGACAGCATGGCCTGTGCTGACGTCAATTAGTACAACATGAATTGAAGCCCCCTGCTCGCCCTCTACTTTCCCGCCGGTGAACAGTGGAAGAGAAAGCCTTGACTTAAACTGGAGCTGCAAATTTCTGCCATCTGGACCTTCAATTCGTTTAGGGGATGGCCTGAAATTTTAATTTCATAGAAAGAACTTAATAGAATACAGAAACAATTGAAACAAAGTGGAAGAGTTTTATATGTCATTTCTCTGCTTTTCCCTTTTAGTTTTTTTTTTCCCCTCAAATTCATTTGATCTTTCTGGATGAAGTAACCAACATATTTTGATATATTGCAAATGACGAGGATTTTGTTGACAAAACAAACAAAATGAATTGCAGACTTTACAATGCATAGGCAAAGCATAAATATTAGAAAATAGAAATCAATAAATAATTATCTCTTAGTGTCTTTTGGCATTTTCTGTTAACAAGATAAAGAAACAAATTGATCCCCCAAGACATGCCCAATGTGTTAGTTAAGTATTTCCTTTGAGACCTTCTATTTTATCAATATGCATAAAGGCCAAGCATTGCAATTTCATAAGTTTTGGATCAAAATACCCCACCTCCCGTTCAGCTTAGCGGGACCTAGTTTAGCCAGAGCTCGCTCAACTTCTTCACTAACCTGCTCAAGACGAAGTTACTTATAAGGGGACTCACTCATGAGGTTATTAAAGTTACTATGTCAATCAGATGAGTGTCAACATTATTGAAAACTGTATGCTTACAGAAATAAAAATGCTTTCAATCGTTTTGTTACTTACTGAAGTCGCAAATAAGGATTATAGCAAAACTAAATACATCTACCTACGAACAAGATATGGTGTGCTCCATTAATACATTAAATAAGTTTCAAATTTGAAAGGCCAAATATAATCTTTGATTAGAGTCATTTTTGCATGTTTCAAAAATGCTTTGTCCAGAAAAAAGATTGACATAGAAACAAAAGGTCTTCCTCCATACAGTAAGTCTAAGGAGAGGAATGATGTCTTACTATAAGTTATATAGAAACAGAAGAACAGACACAACAAACTCCAAAACAAAATTGCAAAGCCTTTGGTCTTTACCACTCTGCGAAGAATTGGTTCTAAGGATGAGCAAAGCTTCTGAAGACTATCCACCTTTAGAGCTTCCACAATAACACTGCAAAAAATACTCAGATTGATCAACACAAACAAAATGGAAAAAGAAATAAAAATAGAAATCAGAAACAGAAAGATTACAAAATCAGTAACAACACACTTAAGCAGTCACAGAAACATTGTAAGATTTTCATCTTGAGAGCCTGCATGCATCCGTGCAATAGTCCCAATATCAAGCAACCATTATAGACAGTTCCTACTCGAGTTTACAAACTTTGTCTAAACTCCACTACAATGCAATTGCCCAACATAAATCACAATCTGCCAATTATTCAGCATTTGATACCCAAGAATTCTAATGAATGTACAGAAGGGTAATCCAGAAGAACAGGTACATTAATGATAGAGATAGGATCACATGGTTATAACTTTTGATAAGGGAACCGATATGGAACCAAAGAGTAATGGTCATAATGAAGTTTAAAAGCCATTGCTGAATGTAGTCAACTACACAGAAGAAACATTCACGAGGATATACCGAACTCCGCCTTTCAAGTGACGGGAACCGAGTCAACTCACCTACACCGAAGTGAGTTGCCATGTGAAACAACCAAGAGAGCTTTCCTATTTCCAGACATCCTAATTCATGACCTAGTTACCTACATCTAGCTACAATCATCACAAGAGAACTTGAGCATTCATCATTATAACCCCGAATTGCTAGAATATGAAAGGAAACACAAACGACGAAAATTGACAATCAAGAATCTGGTTACCTAGCTAAAGCAGGCCTTTTTCTCTCTGGCTCCTGGTCTTCATCGCCACCACCTTCTGAGCTCCTTTTCCCTCTCCCTTTCATTTTACTCCTCTATATACACCCAATCTACATTTACACTTCAAAATACCACAAAAAAGTAGAAAAAATAGTTAAACAAACATATTCGTCATCCCAACACCAAAACTAAACTAAACTCAAACAGATCTCAATTCCCCCAAATTTCAACAACCCATCTTCATTTCACCCCAAAACCCAGATCCCAAACTACTTCCACCAACAAATAAAACCCATCTCCCCAAACATAAATACAAATAAAACGCATTATAATCACAAAAAATACCTGACATCCCAAACTGAAACCGAAAGCGGATTGAAATTACTACAATGGGATTTCTCCTGCTTACGTGCAGGTTAAACTGCGTACAAGATTGTGAGACTCCGGATAAGATAACGATGGCGAATACACAGTATACACAACCAAAAGCGGTAAAGAAACCAGAATCTGTAAAGAAAAAGAAGAAATGAAGATCCTTTGGGTTTGGATTTATGGAAGTGTGGAGCAATTAATAGCAGTGATTGTTCCTTACTGCTGTTTGGATTATATATGGATATGAATATACTCTGTTTTGCTCTGTTTTGTTCTGCTTTCTTATATTTTTGGGGCCTCCATTTTGTGCGGCTGGATTTGCTCGATGGGGAGAGGATAGATGAATAAGAGCCGTCGGATCTGGAAATTGTGACGGCGGATGAAAAGAAGTCTCACACGTCAGCTTTTGTCCAAACATGGGACCCACTATATGATCCTATCACTCTACTCACTGGTCAGGTTGCCAATTCTTTTAATATTTATTTCTATTTTTACTTTTACTTTTTAAATATAATAATTTGATTTATTATCTCATCTTTTACTCTTTGCGCCGATGCCGACTAATGCAGATTTTTTATTCTATCGATTTGTTTTAGTTTTAAGCATTATATGTGTTTCATTACTATGTTTAATTTAATTTTAACCGGCACAAGTTTAATAAGTAAATGATAATCTAATTTAAAAACTTAAATGTTGGAAAGAAATATTACAAAAATATTTAAACATCTCTTTTTATCATATAATATGTATAACACACTCCATTACGTGCATACCGACTTTTTTTTATTTAGCCGTGCAAGTAAATTTTTCCTTTTAATATTGAAAATTTGACTACAAGATCTATTTGACTTACGCTTTGATATTATTTTAAATAATGTGTTTAATTTAACTCACTTTCAAAAATTAGTCGACGAGTGTTGTCTATCTTTCACAATTCAAAAGATTAATTTTATCATTAGAAAATTCCATGATTGGGCTTAAGAAGTTGGAGAAAAAAAATCTTAATATTGTTAAGTCATTATATATTGATCAATACATCTTTGAGAAGTCTCCCCTCATGCTCAGGGTCATGAAAGAAATACGTGACAGTTGATGCGTAACATTTGTATAGGAAATGAACATTTGCAGGCAAAGAGATTAATTTAAAATAAAAACTGTGTTCAAACAGATTTAAATTATAACTTCTTCTGATATTATATTTAATGATCATCTACTCTAAAAGTTTAAATTATTATAAAAAAATATATCATTAAATATCTAAACATCCCTAACAGTTTGGTAATGGCTATGTTCACGAGTCGCATGATATAACTTTTGTGACGGGGTTTTGTTCGACAGCCTTAAAATACTTTACTATAAACTAAGTAGTGAAGTCATGGAACTTGGAAATCAAAGCATTATCAACATCTAAGGTTCACACTTCAGATATCTACATATGCATAAATAATACAGAATGGTGTCGTATGGTATGAGGATGATGATCTTTTCCAAGTTTTCTTAATGACTTCATTGTTTGAAGAAATAACAGCTCAAATGCAGATCAAGGCTGTTTATTCTGACGACAATGGACTGAGTCATATTTGCCCCACTAAATCCTCACATACTTTGACAAAATTTGCGGAACTGCCCGA
>JBBMKE010000003.1:13527036-13551497 GCA_037834125.1 Lippia alba
ATATATATGAAAATTGGATGAAATGTAGAAAAAGAAAAGATTTTTAAATAGGTAGGAAGCTATGTGAGAGACAGAAAAAAATTAGAAGATAATTATGTTGTAGGAATGATTAAAAATAAAATTAATTTTAGAGTCCAAAAGATTAATCAATTTCTCTAAAGAGCACTGACTTAATAATATTATATCTTAAAAATAAATAAAGTAAAATAAAAAGAGACCAAGGAACATACGGTTAGTCTCTCAGCCGAAAATAATTTTTTTTTATTATTGAGTTGATGATTTCTTTTTAACAAAGAAATAAAATTATTAAAATAAATTATAAGACTATAAGTCTATAACCAAGATTGGGTTTCAATTATTAATTTAATAAAAAGAGAAACGATTTTTGAATCAGAAGAGAAGCAAAGTGAGAGAAAGAAAAAATCAAAAGATAACCATGTTGTAGGAGTGATTGAAAAAAAAAAGAAATTAATTTTTAGAGTCCAAGAGACCAAACGATTTCTATCATGTGCTCTCACTTAAGATATAGTATAGATATATAAATATAAATATTCAATTAATATTTTATGTTAATATTTCATGACAAGAATTCAATATAACTATATAAGTATCTACCTGATAGGATGAAATAGGAAAACAAATATTTTTATGAAGTAACAGCAAATCATAAGTGATGTGGTATAGGAAAATTTTTGTCCTCCCGTTGGAAGTCATCTATACTAATAGTCTCAATAGGGGAATACTTCTAGAATAAATAATTACGAATACTCCTAAAATCAGTTATCAGCAATGAGTCCCGATTCAAGGTTCGGTCCAAGTTCCAAAACATAGTGCAAACCTATTGTGTTGACTCCTCTTCTCTGTTCTCTCTCTCTTATTCACAGCCTGCAAATCTTAAATAAGGTACTAGATTAAAGTTAAACTTTAAAGAAATAATTGTTAACATTATTTCTTTTTCAAAAAACATTATTTCTTTTTACGGGCTCGATGGATTTTGGGTCACAAAGTTTGGAACCCATAAAAACCACCTCATCTCTATCTACTGGGCTCAAATAATTCTTCTTATATGGGCCAAAATGTAACGAGTGGGCCCATTATCATCAATATTTTCAATAATTTTTCATAAACCAGTAACTCTGCACATTCTATTTATGTGCAAATAATATAATTATTATTATTTATATATATATATATATATATTTAATTAAGAATTTATTATTATTTTTTTAAATATAATTATAAACTTAAAAGATAATATAAAATAGAAATTAAAAATATCTGAAAAGAAAATAAATATATAATAAAGAAAATGAGGGTAAGGTGAGAGAAAAGAAAAAAATAAGAAATAAGTAAGAAATAAGAAATTGAGAGTATGATAATAAAAATAGAGTCCAAGATACTAGGCCTCTCACTTAATATAATAATAGTATAGATTAAAAATTAAAAATATAATTAAAAAGAGATAAGGATTATGTAAAAAAGAGAAAAAAAGCTAAAGAGATGAGAGAAAAAATGAGTTAGCAAAAATGGGAGTTATGAAATAAAATAAATAAATAAGTAAAAAAAAGAAAAAGAAATTTAGAGACTATGACTCCGACCCTCACTCTTAATATATAGTATAGATTATTGAAAATTAGGTCCGAATCCGATCGGAATATAATCCGATTTTTGACATATTCGTTCGATAAAAAAGTTCGGTAGATCATATCCAATTATACATATTCGAAATTCGAAATAAATGAAGCGAATATGAAATTATCGAATTTCATATTTTAATTAAGTTAGTTAATTTTTATATATTATATATTTATTATTAGGTAATAATTCAGTAAGGGTAGTAATAATTTAATGATTTAAATATAATAATTGTTTTATATTAATGATCATATATGTATTTATATTCATAATAATGAAACATAAAACGAGATTCTCTTTCTAATCAGAGAACTGAACTCCACAATTGAGAATTTGAAGAACCCTAGCAGCACGTTTCCGCCGCCACCGCCACACTTTCGCCAGAACCACTACTTGTCGCGCTGCTCTCTGCACCTTTAATTTTCTTATCGACTTTTCCACCTTCTCCACGCCGCAACGAGCACTACCCTTCTTTCTTTACGCCGTCGGATCTCGTCGTGGCCACCACCACTTCGGAGCTCACCGCCACCACCCTCTTGCTGGTGTTGGATATAGACAACGAAAGAGGTGGTTTTTTTTTTATTATTTTTTTTTCTGATATTACTTTTGGATTTTGAATGATTTGTGGCCGTCCCCCGTCGCAGTTGAAACTTGAAAGTCCCCATTTCATTTGGTTGTCTCTATCCCAACTAAACAGTCATTTGGCCTAGCCGAATATATTAAAGAATTTCAGAGGGTTTTCGGATTTCATCTTCGCCAATCTCTCTCGAATACACACGGTGATAATGACGAACTTCAGGAAGCTCAATCGGCCCACCGGCCACCGTATGTCCATGCTCAGGTAGTGATGAAGATTCTTAGTTTGATTGTTTTTATAATTTTTTTGTGGGGTTTGTATTTTACATTTTCTTGATGTATTGCTTTCTTAGCTTAAGCTGATTTTGAATTTATATGTGTAGAACGATGGTGTCTCAGTTGGTGAAACACGAGCGGATCGAAACCACTGTCGCCAAGGTAAATTTTTTTTTTTAATGTTGCCATAGGGTTTAGAGTTTTTCTGGGGTTTTAGGGATTTGATTTGTTTCCCCTTCTGTGTGTTGGGTCACATTTTGAATGGGTAGAATGGTATATGTGCTATACGTAGCGGGGATTGAGTTTGTTCTTAAGAAATGTTATGTGCTAGGTAGTAAACCTTTAAAAACATTATTTTTGTTCGGTCATGAGATGTGCATCAAATAGAAAGTGGATGCTATAAGTGCTTACATGGAAGTTTGAGAGAGAATATGCTCGTATAATTTCGCTATGCTTATTCTGTAGTCTCTACTATGTATTTCCTTGTGGAGGGAGATTGAAGTAATGAAATATGTTATGTTTATGGGTGCTGTGTGTTTGTGAAGATCATTGCTTTTTGTTTAGGGATTTTACTTTTAATTTGATGACTATGATGTGTTGAACAGCTTACTGAAGCCTTTTTAGGTTTAAATCGTTAGGCTTCATTGTAGATACTGCGGATGATATGTTTTAATCTTTTTCTGATTAATTTTTATATATCGTGTAGGCAAAGGAAGTTCGTAGGCTTGCTGATAATATGGTACAACTTGGTAAAGAGGTGTGTATCTGTATTTCCTAATCTTAATATGTTTTGAATTTTATCTATGATGACTAAGTTTAAGTTTGAGGGAACTGTGGATTGTTGGATGCTTTTCTGAATTTATAAACCGAGGCAAAACTATCTTTTGATATTTGATTGTCGATTGTTGATTGCCAATTTGGCATTAGATCACTGTTTAGCTCTAATTTCATTAACTGGCTAATAAGTTTGATGTCCCCTCAGAATTATGAGATTGTTCGAACACATTAACCTCAAGTGACACCTGAAATTTGGCAAAAGTTTATCAATTGAATAGGAATGATTAGCTATTGAATAGGAGGAAGTAAGGAGAATATTTGATGAATGATTTCACTATTCAAATGTAAGTTATGCAACTTGGATTTGTTCAAAAGCTTCATCCTCTAATGTTCAAGTGAGTTAAAGAGTTTGATAGGATTTTGGTATAGGAACATCTATTTGATTTATTACTTTCAGTGTGTCTTGAGGAAGATTGTAGGAAAGTTTGATATATATTTAATTGAGAGAATATTGGCAAGATATTTTATTTTAGTGTAATATGCTAAATAATTGGTCATTCTCTTGTGTGCTATATACTTCTCTCCTTTATTGTCATCTAAAAATGATAATGAGCAAACTTTCACCCAGAAACAGTACTTGTAATTAGCAGATTTATAAACTCACCATAAAAGTTGTAGCACTTATACAATGACATCATTTGCATTGCTCCACTTTACGAACAAAATGGAACCCTTTTCTTTAGAATATGTAAACTAATATATTGTAATTTAATGACATGAATTGGGTTTCAAAGTCAATTAATTAACTAACTACCTTAGTTCCTGGTTCTTGACACATGTGAAAACTATTGCAGGGCACTCTATGTGCTGCGAGGCAAGCTGCTGCCTTTGTTCGTGGTGATGATGTCATTCACAAGTTATTTACAGAATTAGCCTATCGTTACAAGTGAATCTCAATACTTTTAACTTTTTCCACTCTTTCTTAAAATATGGATTTTGATTAAATGTTGTGAAATTTATTTGTTACAGAAACAGAGCTGGTGGGTACACAAGGCTGCTTAGGACTCGAATTCGAGTTGGTGATGCTGCACCAATGGCATATATTGAGTAAGTTTAGTGTTTTTTCCTTTCATGGTGCCAATAAATCTATTTCTTTGTTCCTTTTCTTTCGTTTTCTTTTCTGATTTTTTTAATGCCTATTCAATTATTCTATTTAGCATAATTACACTGGCATACCCTAGGTTTTGCATAATGACACCAACCTCCCCTATGGTTTGAGAAATTAGAAAAAACATCCTGTGACATATCTTGAGGTTGGGCCCGATGCATGTATAAGAAACATAGGGGAATTTCAACTTGAGGTTGCCCCTATAGTCATGAATTTCAACTTATAAATTGGCCCTGAACCATAAGCATAAGGGGCAAAACAGGAATCTATAAGTAAAAATTGTCGTCAGAATCCATCGATGAAGATTATATAAGATCAGGGCATCCTCTGTTTGACCATATTTAGTATCCCTAATTGAATTGTAGGCACCTAGACTGAGGATGCCTGTTGGAGAATTATAATAATCTTTGGGAGGGGAATTTCTTGTAATTTGTCAAATGTATGGGGAAGTTAACATGTATAATTAGTTGTTACTCCAAACCTCAGGGCTCGGGGTATGTTAGCGTATTTTTGTTCTATTTTTTACATTCCATTTTTTTTTTTAACAATTTGCAGGTTTATAGATAGAGAAAATGAACTTCGGCAATCAAAGCCACCAACACCACAGATCCCACAGAGGCCACCGATGGATCCCTGGACAAGATCTCGACTCACAAAACAATATGCACCGCCCAAAGAAGAGAAAAGCTCCGACTCCGACAATTGAATCATTGTTTTTTTTCTAAAATGTAGTTTGGAATACATTTATATACATTGAACAGTAATTTTGTTCAGCAACTTGAATTACTTGTTTCTTTCCTTTGTTAGCTGTAGAATAAGAATATGTTAAGATAGGTTTCTTTTGTAAGGCTGAGATGGAGTTACTCTCATTTAGACAATGGTGAATAAGTACAAGGACAAATGAAAATATTCAAATTTTAAGGAAATATACGTGTGCGGTGCATCGGTTGTTTGTATAATAATGTTAAATTGAGAACTCCAATTTAAACCGATGGTGAACGATTGTGGTGCTATCATGAACTTATGTTATGTCCGGATTATGATAACTCAAGTAAAGGTCTCGATTTTGTGTTATTGATGCATATTTATCTTGGAAGATAAAGTTTTATTTGATTCCATGTCCCACTAAGTAAAAATACTATGGTTACTAAGCAAATAAAATTTCCCCTACAAAAAATATAGAGAAACGCTTCCCTTTATTACAATAATCAAGGAATAAAATTGTCATAATCAATGGCTACCTAATATGCAATTACTCAAGACGAAAAGATATACATATTCCTTTGGTTAGAGCTTTACGTAAAAAGGATTCCAAATATTTTTTGTTAGGTAAGTTATTGTCATGTACAAATACTTTTAAAAATATCATTTTTCCATATTGTATTGTGTCTACTATATCTGACATTTCTTATGTGAAAGAAAATTTAAAAAAAAATTCATATTCTGTCGGATCGGATCCATATCGCCATGAAACATTATAATCCCAAAAAGGTAAATGGTTCCAAATCCATTTTAATTAAGTGATCAATCTGTAAGAATTTACGTATTTTGTTATTCTATTCCTTCCATGGCACTACATTTTAATCTGTCAAATTCCCATTCTATAACTGAAATTCCCTCCTTCCTTTTGGTATGAATTTGTGGGATACTCAATAATTTAGTAATTCTTGATGCCTTATTTGTTTGCAACAATATATTTATACCTTATTCTTGGTACCTGATCTTTGAATATCGAGTGGATCTCACTTTGCATGGGAGGCATTTTCAGAAACTCCTATTTCTCATCTCCCAAGCTGAAGTAGAAAGAATTGTCACCCCATGAATTCAGGTAACGAATATGTTAGCATCCCACATCGTTAAGAAACCAAACCATTTTTACTTAATATATATTTGATAACCTTCACCTCACTATATATCTTTTGATTTGAGTTTGAACGAACACAAATTCTCACATAATCGAGTTGTTCCAATAAACCCCGCCTTGAAATCAGGTCCCTTTTAGGATCTCCAGAAAAGGGCCCCAATGGGATGAAAAGATTTAGATTGAGTATTCAAGCTCGTCAGGGGGATTTAAATGGTGCGATTCTGGCGGGTCAAATGCTAAATCCATGTTCACAATCAAGTTTTTCTCGAGCACCTCCATCGGTGGATCCATCAGTGGAAGAGGTTTCGATTTCTTGGTTGTGGGATTGCAGGAATAGTTACAAGCCATTTGGAGCACCTCCATGGGTGGAAGAGGTTTCGATTTCTTGGTTGTGGGATTGCAGGCATAGTAACAAGCCATAGTAATAAGCAACGAAAAAACCTATGAAATTTTCAATTCAATCAAGCGACAACATACAAATAGTGGTAAACTTATAAATTTCTCCTCTTTCAAGCTCACTAAAGAAAACAAGCAGTTGACACAAGCTGGTCACAAATTATAAGCAAATCCTAGTAATTTCAGAAATTCAACGAGATATTCATGCTGCAGATATGGCAGATTGATATTTCTGTTGTCCAAACTCTTGGATTCTGCCATGAACTTTCTCAAGTAGGCTACAACATACCTCTGGAGAAGTGCAGGGTCCAGACATTAGGTATATTACATTACCCAGTGGCCTCATATAGATGCCATCTTCGTGGAGCTTCTTTAGGAGAGAACTTGCATAAGTCTAAGCATACCTGTATTACGCATTCCAAAAGTTTTAAAGTGCATTTTCTTAGAGTATGAAGACTCCCACAGCAACAGCTGAGGGGTTTTGAGAAAAATTGGGAAAATTATGAAATAGAACACTGAGAGTATGTGTATATAAAGATTGTTATCCAGCATTAGAGCCTTCAGCTTGAAGTGCAATGGCACAGTGTTCCCAGTGCAACCACTCGATGAACTGCTGGAAGTAAAGATATCTGTTGAACTAGCTCTGTATCCCACAGCTGCAAATAAACATTAGAAAAAGAGGAAAGTATTTTTAAAAAGATGCAGACATCAGGCTTAAAACAATAATAGTATAATATTACTGGCCGAGGAATGGGGAAAAAAAAAAGAAAAGAAAAGAAATGTTACCTCCTGAAGTGACCTCGACTCAGATACCAAAATTCATGTTCGCCTTGGAGTCCTTCAACCATTTAACAGACTTAACAGCTGCAGCACACCCCATGGCATGTGCAGAATATGAGTATCCATGCAAAAGAGCTGTAAGCTGAAATTACAATGGGCATATCAGCGTTTGGGATTTTAAGATTGAAAATAGCCAATTTACCTCACATGTGTACAAAATTAAGATGCATTCCAAATGGGTGCATCAGCCTAAATACGCTGTTGGAGAATTGGTCAAAACACATTTGAGTAGGCAGGGACGAAAGAAGAGTTTTGCAGATAAAAGAACTGGAAACATATAGCTGTTGACCTTTTAAATCTTTACCCGAATTTTCAGCACAAAAAAGGCACACATAATTTAGTGATACCACGGAATGAATTTTTGGAAGATAAATATTCGTGACAGCATTAAACATCCATGAAATTAAAGAGGTAAAAAGCAGGAATCACCACATATATATTCTTTGGGTACTTGTTATTAAATCACCTTAGAATCTCCTGTGAATGCTTCAAAAACCGGATATGATGCCAGTGTAGCAGCCAATGGTATGATGCAACCAGTCATCAGTTTGGCAAAGCAGGCAATATCTGGCTGACAATGGAGCATTTCTGAAGCAAACTGAATGAATATCATGTCAGATGACCGCAAGAGGGAAAGGAAAAAGATACTGCAATTGAAAATACCGAAACAAAACTAACCTCTCTTCCAAGACGCCAAAATCCTGTAAAAACCTCATCAAATATAACAGGGATTTTGCCAGATTTGCATTCTCTAGCAAGCATACGCTGATATAGTGGATCAATCATCAGCATTCCACCAGCACCCTGTACTACTGTAGTTTTCCAATTAAAGCATGTAACAATTCCCACTTCATATAAGGTAAGCACCAAAAGGTGAGCAAAACACGGAATTCATGTTACAAGACAAATTTTCTTGAGCATAAATCCAATGGGGTTGCTAGTGTTAGCCCCAAACTTCAGGTAAATTATAAATCAAAGCAAAGGAAAATCACTGAGCAAAAGACTTACTTTTGTGACAGGGAAAACTATGTTTTCCTGTAACAAGAACATATAGATTAAGAAACAGTGTATTAATCTAAATCTTCGAAAAAATTGTGTATTCAATAATAAAGAACAAAAATAAAAATTATTCTTGCCTGGCTCAACAATCATGCTCCAATGTGGGAAAGCCCTTTAGAATCTGAAAATGACAGCTACTTTTGTGATATAAAGGAGGCGTAAAGGTCAGCAAGATCTGAACATTGTGAAAAATAGTCCAACATTGTGGAAAAAAAAAATATATATATATATAGGAAAAAAAATTATATATATATATATATATTGAAATAGTTAAAATCGCTAATTTGATGAACCTAATGCAAAATACTTCACTTACACAAATATTCCTGTCCTGAATTCTTTGACTGCATTTTTTCAGGGAGAGAAACTTCCCAAATACCATTATACATGGGAACTGTTGGGGGATCTAAAAAGAGACCTCGTCCCTTGTACCTGTAGAATTTCATGATTCACTATTATATGGGTTTCGAAAGGCATCTTTAACAGTTTTCCATGATAATTACTTTATAACATTCCACAACTCAATTAAGTAGGATGTACAAGTCGTAAACAAGAAGAAATGTTGCATTCAACGATGGAATAAAACATAAAACTGAATGTAGATCGCACAAGCTAATCATACAATAATCAGGAGAGAAGTCACAAGGTTAGGTGGATTAAACAGTAAAGTATTTGATAAATGATTGATGATATTCTGATCAATAAATTTAAACAAGGAGCGGAACATGCCACTTTGACATAGATTCCACGAGAGAATACAAGGAAAAAGCACTTGCATAGAACAGACAGAACACTGACTAAAAGGCAGACCAAAAAAAGAAAAGAACACTGGCTAAAATAGAAAAATCAAAAGGAAAAAAAAAAGAACAAGAAACACAAAACAGAACAGGAAAAAAAAAAGGAAAAGAAAATAAGATTCTAATGTGTTCTGCATACTTCACCTACACCATATTCCTTGCACCATTTGCTGAATTGTAAAATACAGAAGACAATAGCTATACGGGGGCTATAGCAACATATCGGTCCTGCCCTACTCATAACCCTCAAATTATGAATTTTGAATGAGACAATTCTACAAAATTACATGCACATATGACATAACCTCTAACTTCAAATACCCACTTTTATAAATTATTGTATTAGTAAGAGGGGGAAATAACATAAAAATCCAAGGGAAAACACATCTATTTACTGACTGAAACTAAAAGAGCTGAACTATCAAAGTACAGTCATCTATCTGAAGGATGAACAACAAAGTTAAAAAATTGACATAGTGCAATTTTCAGGAAAAGAAATAAGAAATTACATGGAAAAGTATGCCACAACAAAAGTTTATGAACACTATTTCAAACCGCGTATGTGCTTTTATTTTTTCACAAGAAACAATCACCACACCATGGTTGTTGGAGAAAGCCTGTATAAGGTGAAGGTGCCTGGGCTTCCATAGCACCTAATGTATCACCATGATAAGATCCTTTTTAAGAGCTAAAACCTATTTAAGAAAAATATATAGAGAGATAGAGTCAGGAATTGCTCCAAATAAAGTTTATGAGAAAAATACAGCCAGGATTAAGAAATATATATCTTTCATCAGGTACAGCTGCACTCACCTTGAGGTCTATGCATTTCCCGTTCACATCAAAATTCACAAGGTCCAAGAGCACTTCATTATCAGACAAGAACTTGCGAAATCCCATTTTAAGAGCAATTTCTACTGCGGTAGATCCATTATCAGATAAGTACACTCAAGCAACCCATCCTAGGATCATGATAGCAAAAATCAAGAACAAACAAACATGCAATTGCTCCAGCAGACCCATAAAGTTCAAATTTTAGAACTCAGAACCATCACATCAGGGCTCAGGCACAATGAAATTCAAAAAAGTATAACAAAAAAGAACAAATTATATGGTCCTGATAAGGGCCATACTTTATACACTGTTGTTTCCTTTACATGCGATTGTTTGAGAAATGAAAACATTTTCCCACTGCACAGCCAGCACCTGAAAAAGTTTCCTAAAATTATAGTGCTTCAAAATGAATAGTTTCTCTAATTTTTTAACCCAAATTTACGCCAGATCTTTTTCCATTCTCGTGGTTGTTTCTTCAAGAGGAGTGGCATTCAGAAATGCAATGATAATAGAATTCAAAGGAAACCTTCCAAAATGTTATTAAGGTGCATTCCGATGTTCTTACAGAAGAATTTAAAAGATGGCTATTCGGCATACAGTCTGAAAACTAATTAGCCAAAATAAAAGGAAAAAAGAATGAAGCAGTAAACTTGCCTTTCCCCAAGGCTTCAAGTAAGAGTTCAGATAATTCTAGTGCTGGCTCATATACATTCTCTGGAAACATTATATGCCCATATCTTGCAACAGTATAACCCATATCTCGTGCAAGTTCAATCTGCAGCCACCTAAAGAAACAGTGGTAATGCACCTTGTAGAAATGTCAATGAACAATAGCATGCTGAATGTTCCAGAGATAAATAGGCTATTATTCCAAGATATTAGAAAATAACTTATTTATTCATAAGGTTTTACGGGAATATCATCTGAAAAGTAGAGAATAGGCTTGTAACCAAGCAACCCGATTCTCATCTTTGCATTTCCTTCGACTAATAATCATAAAACAATAGATTGGCATGAGGCTGGCATCCACCAAGACAGAGGGTAGCTACACTCAATCCCAGTAATGAAACACAAGATTGTACACTAGGATATTCTGCCTAGCATTCTAAGCATCAGCAGAAGGAAAAGTCAGGTAATCTCAATTAGCAAGAGGAAGAAAAAATCTGATTGGGAGTGATCCTGTTTAGTATCTCCCAAGAATATTATATGTAAACTACATTGTATAAGGTAGCGGAAATGAGTGTGATGCCCAATCCTGAAAGAAGGAAACATAATCACGAGAATGACGTTTAAAGCATGAAATTGCAGCTGAGATTTCATACACCGTGACGTTGGGCAACAGAAGTACAAAATCATTTTTAAGGTTCAACAACAAGCCATACAAATGGTTAAAATACACATGAACTGATCTGCAAGGTAGCATCAGGGCCCTGTGTCCACCAACTTGCACAAGCATCAAATTGTTGAGAAATCCAATCGAAAGGCTGAAAATAATCCATGCATGGCTCAGATTAATCCTACATTTTATTACCAAGTGTAATGTGCAGCATGTTAATGAACTAATACAACTGGTAGACAATAATGATTTCTGTTTATATGAATTGACAGAAAACTAAGAAATTCTTCTTAAAATCGGTGTAGATCACTGCTATAGAAACAAGACCCTACATCTAAAAAAAAATAATGGAAACACCTCTAAAACAACTTATTTAAAATGCCTACCTTGTGAACAGCAAAGTTCTCTCCACAGCGTGAATCTATAACTATAACCTTCTGTTCAGAGACAAGCTTGTGCTGAGTGAATGGCAACCAGAATACTTCACATGCTTTCTTTGGCATGTCATGTAATCTCTGGGTTCTTTCCAGAAAATCTGAAAGCATTATCTCCTTGAGACTTGAGAGAAGCGAAAACCGTCTGAGACTTGTAAAACCAGGCAATCAGGTCGTCTGATATTTCTTTTGGAACAGATGGAAGCACATGTACGGGCACCCTAGCAACCCAAAAATAACTAGATTAATAAATAATTGTAAAAAATAAACCAACATAATATTGACCCTGGTGAGATTTTTTTTTTCACAAAAGACACGAAAATTTACCCATTTTAAACAAAATGGACAGAAGATGGAAGTTTAACACACTCATGAACAGTTCTATTACAATAAAACTGCAGAACATGCAAGGATAGAATGTTGAACATTTAACTTCCAGCAGGCAGCAACTAATTGAAAGTTTTTAAGGAGAAGAGGATAAACATGAATCTGTTACCTATTCTGGAAATAAGACACTAATGGAACCTCATTATGAGGCCATGATCTTCGAAAATAACAGCAGCAACATCATATCCTCGAAGCTTTAGACTTTCATAAGCAGATATAGTTCCAGAAATACCACCTAATCGGCCATCCCTCACAAGAATGGCTGGCAGGCGGAAAGGGCTGCCAAATTAGAACAGGATCATAAAAAAATGTAAAGCAAGATAAATAGAACTGATATACTATCAGAGGATTTAATAATCATAGATGGGGTCTTTTCCGATGAAAGCTTAGCCACCGTTACGCATTACTGTCACATGAATCACACAATCAGACTGGGTTGACATCACACCTTCATCAATTTTTATTTTTTTTTTAAAATAAGTGTTCTTGATGGCAATGATTGTTATGTTCTACAGTAAAAAGTAAACAGTCCTATTGCGGTTATTTTGTGCTTGGTATATAAATAACTCAAGTCAGTTTTAATTTAACGAGATTCTTTGATATGATAAAGGTCAGTGGATAGAGTAAAGACAAACCGATACAGGTCGCACTGAAGAGATCTAGATGGGCCAGGACTTGCTACACCACCGGCAGTCTCAATCACACACATAACTTCTGATTCTTCTCCAACGGAATAAGAAGCTAAACCATTTTTCAAGCATCTCTTCAGCATATCCAGAACCTCAGCCTCCGTGATCATAGCTTCCTCCCTCTCAGCAGCTAACACGGACTCTTTCCATCCATACATCCTCTTACAAACAACTTCAGAAACCGGAAGCAGTTCCCATTCACCGCTCTCACTCCCCTGCAGTTTCCTTTCTTCATAGCATTGCACATTCTGTAGTCCCCCGGTCTGAATTGGTTTAAGATAAAAGAATTTCTTCACTCCCCTGTAAACCAAGCGAGAATCCGAATCTTCGGGGAAACCGGTCTGAATTGGTTTAAGATAAAAGAATTTCTTCTTAGGTAACGGAGCAGAGGAGGAGGAAAGGAAGGACATGAAGAGCCCGGCGGAGACAAGGGTTTTGCCGAGGGAGGAGTTCGAAGCCCATATTGTGTAAATTGGGCGAGTGAGGGGGTACTCTACCGCCGAATGGAAGCGGTAACCTATATCTGATATAGCACAAGGGACGGATAACCTATATATTTTAAGGCCTCGTTTACATTGTTGAAAAGGATAAAGGAGGTCATGATATAACAAGTTTGATTAGTTACACAATAAGTTGATTACCATTGTTTACTTTCAATAATAATTTGACAGTTTATTAATTCTGTTGTTTACTTTTTATACCAAATAATGTGGGTTTATATGCTAGTTACCATCTTGCCCTCAACATTTTTAATTGAAGTTGAGGCATTCAGCTATCCTCAGATAGCAACGCAAAAATTTCTCAAAGCTCTCTCCTCTTCCATCAGCACGTATAGGGCTTACTCTTTTGTTCAATCGGCGACCATCCGTCCCATTGCCATCTAGCAATGTCGTCGGCAACCATTTCTCAAGCATCTCTGCTAAGGAGGTTTATGTTTTCCATAACTAATTTGAAAGATGAACTAATCTGTCATTTCATTTGAAATCCTCATATTCAATATCGCTAAACCAAGCATGGTGCAACAATTACAGACCTGATTTACTTTACATTACACACTGGGAGTCGGTCCCTCCAAAGAAACAAAAGGCCACCAATTACACTATGTTTAGCTGTAAATTCCAAAACAGGAGTCAATCCCTCACAAACATCAAAAGTTGCCAAACTAAAATCTGGTTTAACTTAAGATTTGACCACATATGACTAAATCCTTCAAAAACATCAAAAGTTCCAGACGCTGTTCAAAATGGCTCACAGACATGAATTTGATCCTAACAGACTTCCAAATATAAAACATCTTTCAAAATATATTAATATCACCATTCAATTGAGCAACAAAAACCAACATTGTAATCACTAGAAAGGACTGCAGGAATGAAGCTTCATATTCTAATATCCTTCACCAACACCATTCCTATACAATGCAGAAGCAAAATTAAACCAGCTTACCATTTTGCACTATCACTGTTCGAGCATTCACATTCATTCCAAAAAACATGTTGAGCTCACTAGGATTCTTTACCAGCAATGATCACGTCACCGAATTTCTCTCATCTTTTTCTTTTTTTGTTTTCAACTGACAGTGGCAGGGGTTGGCTGTGAACCGACCGAATTAGTTTGATTCACTTCTTCCTCTGGCATAAGAGTTGGCATTATAGGATGATATGACACGTTGTTTGGTTCTTCTCTATCGGCTGTGAGATCGACAGGGGTTTGCTCATTTAGTTTCATGATCCAAAACACCACTCCGCAATACCAAGTAAACTACATCAACACGTTAATCACTTGAAAATGAATTATCTCCAAAGCAATGACAGTCTCCTTCTCATCAATCAAATGGTCCATTTTACAGCTGTCAAAATCTATGATTAAACCAAAACTTTCAAATCTTTGTATACATATTTTCATCCATGAAACAAAGAGAAATTCATATATTGTACAAATCCTCCAGCAATTATTTTGTAAGAATGTCATGTTAAACATACAAAAGTTCCAGGCAACAAAAATGTTCCACAACTTCAATTTTGTTTCACATTTTGTAAACCTTCAATACTGGAGTAACTAATACAATTGCACATATAAAATATCCACCTGTACAATCGAAATAATCTGGCAATATTATAGCAATAAGACGTTAGCGGGAATTAGCGCTGAAGATTTTATGGTTGCTAATCAACAAGGATTTCGAAAAACGCTAGTGGCTGCACAAATGGAGTTCTAGGTGTAAGACTTAATTGCAAAAATTGGGGAAATAAGGGAGAAAAATGAGAAACAGTAAAGTGTACCTTGCTAAATTCACGCCTCCTTCTTCGATAGCCTTCGTAATAGTCCTGCAAAAACACTGATTACAATTGCACATCTGCAAAAAGAGGAAAAATAGAAAAAATTTTGGGAACAAAATTTTGGGTAACCAGCGAGAAAATGAAAAGGGGGAGGAGCCTAATTCCCAATGGCAATCTTCCGTAATTAATCAAAAATGTTGGATTGAATCGTAACTTTGCCTGAAATAGAAAAGCCATGACTAGGGAGACACGCCAAATTTGCATGTCTTCTGGCAGCGGCGATATCATGAGAATCCTACGGGCCAGTACGGCAAACTCAGGCTGCCGCCTTCACAAAGTAAACAAGCGATAATGGGGGTTGAGAACCTCTAACCCCTTGTTAGACGAGACGTAAACGAGGCCTAAGGCTTTCACAAGGGTCAACTCTAGATGTATATTTGTTGTTTAGGGGGAAAAAAAAATTGTAGTGTAAAATTATGATATAGCACAAGGGACGGATAAATATGTAGTCACGCGTAACACAAATATACATAGGAGGCGTTTGGTACCCTTGTGGAGGTAATATCGTTTAATATAGTTCGGGCTTATTAGATAGGATTAGGTGAGTATAAGGAGACTTAATTTTATGTTTGATATTCAAAGAAATTTGTAGTGTTATTTAATATTGTGTTTGGTATGTAAAAAGTAAAGCAGTATTATACATTGAAATTCTAAAATTGCCCTTGATAATTTATTTGATTTCCCATATCACCCTTCACAAATGTGGAGTATTTTTGCATAATTGATGTTTCACCTTCCTTTGTTCTTGAAACGATGTTTTCTTTTTATTCACCGATTGAGCCATCTGCAAAATTGCTACTGTTCTTGATTTCCCTAATTTGCGGTAAATAATGATACTGTTGGGCTGATTGTTTGCTAGAAGGCTCAAATTATATGATGTGATTAAGGTTAGCCTGTAAAGGGGTACCGTATCAATGAAGATTAAGGTGTTCATTTTGCCTTGTGGAATAAGTAGAGAAATGGAGATTTATATCCTTATACAGATTTGTAAATCTGTTAGGGTCTTTCAATCTTCAACTCTAGAGTTGCATTTCAATCTTTCTACAAGATTCTTATCATTAACCAGCATTTAGTCCTCAAAATCTTCAGACAACTTGAGTGCTGCAGGATTTTAGGCTTTTAGCTTACACAAGCAAAATCTGTGCACTCCTCCTCTTTGTAGCTCCCTTATAGAGCTCCTCTAAGCTGCACGGCAGCTTCTGCTCGATAGGAGGTGCTTTTTTAGGACCGGAACTCATCAGTCTGCTGTCACTAAATGAACTAAATATATCATCACCAAACATAGAACCACCAGAAAACGTAGAACCCCTCATGCCGCCGCCGCCGCCCATTCCTCCAAATGGGCTTGAAAACCCAAAGAACTCCGCAAATATGTCATCAGCATTTCTTGGATTGAATCTACACACATTTGGTTCTTCTCCTGTTTGGAAGAAGGTTGTGCCGCCTTGACCTTAGGCATCAGGTGGCGGAACTTGGCCTTTTAGTCCTTCTTCTCCGTATTGATCATATATAGCTCGCTTTTGAGGATCGCTTAGAACCTGAGGAAGCATCAGAAATGGAATATCAAGATCTCTGTTTGCCATGATGTCAGCTTACATTTGACTATTTTCATCAGATGACTGAGTATTTATATTCTTAAAATAATTAACATATTGATCAATTAGTGTTCATAATTTTATCAAACTCAATACCTTGAAGACATGGACACAATAAATGAAGTTGATCATCCCGAAAAATTTACACAATCAATTCATGATACAGATAAACCATAACAATCTAAGAATCTCCAACGGAACATACCAAAAATTCTGCATAAATACGTTCCATTCTACGAAAAATTCAGAGACATTTGACCAACAATAATCTAACTCAAATCAAAACATCTTCATCCATTAAAAAAACAGTTCTCTGCAAAATGGAGCATCAAAAGAACCAGAAAACTAAAAGGCTAAGAACAACATCATCCATACCTCATAAGCTTCAGATATCTGCTTGAATTTCGCCTCAGCTTCTTTCTTCCTCATAAGCACCTCCCATGTCTAATAATATTTTCAAAATTATCCCTTGTTTTATATATAATAGATTACTGAGAATTTCACTTCAACTCCTCTGCACCAAAGGCAATCTGGATGAAGCCCTCCAACTCCTTGAAGACATGGGATCAAGCGGTTTCGCAAGAAACGTGATAGCTTACAACACATTGATCCATGGGTTTTGCAAAATCAAGAAAATCGGAAAAGCATTGGAAGTCTTTGATCAAATGGAGCATCATGGATGTCGAGAAACCTCTGTCACTTATAGCACCCTCATTGACGGTTTATGTAAATCTCACAGAGTGGAAGATGTTTCCCAACTCATGGACCAGATGATAGCAGAAGGATTACAACCCAATAAATTCACTTACAATTGTAGGGTAAATACATAGTAAATCGAAATGTTAGATAACACTACAATTTTGCATTTTACCAGTTGTAACGTGGAATAAAAGAGGATAATAATGACATATTAAACTGAAGGAACAGACCTTTTGCATAAGGAACCCAGCAACAGAAGGCTTCAAGTACTTAGCAACCCCCTCGGTCAAAGCATGAGCTCTATGAGCAATTCCAAAAGCATTGTTAACACACAAGTCCGCAAGTAATGCAAGCTTCTTATCAAACTCAGGATCATTCTTCTCCTCTTCTTTGTATAATCTAACATTCTCTAGGAGAACAACACCACCCTCAGGCAAGTCAGCCACCAACTTCTCCACACCTTCGCCAATACATTCATCAGCCATTTTAACCTAAAAAGATCACAGCAAGTTAGATAACCAAAAAAACTCCTCAGATACATAATTTAAATGTCTATTACATACCTCAACTCCTAGAAGTTCAGAAAGTCTCGGGACAAGGGGCTTCAAACTGTACTTCAGTGTGACACCTTTCGGCCGCCCCTGAAACCAGAATCGAAGGTATTCAATCAGTTAAAATCTAACTACACACATAAAGCTTAAACTGCCATCACTACACTTATAAATTCCAGCACCTATATGGGAAATCAATTGATCCATTGATGCAAGAATCAGAAGCTTTCATATATAAAACAACTGATCACAACAATTTTCACTGGGTGGAGCATCAGATAACTATGCAAAAAGAACAGTAACACGGCCGTACGTTTAAGCACAAATTCAACCCATGCTCTCTCTCTTACCCGACCTCCTCTCACTTTCGACAGTTTCAGTATACCAAACATACAACAAATAGAGCAACGAAAGGTAAACAACCGTACGTTTAAGAACAAATTCAACCCATGCTAAATAATGAAGCCTCGTGTGTGAGTCCTTTGGAAGGAAGTTTCAAATCTGCCATTGGGATTCATACTTCAAAATGAAAACAATTGAATACCACCCTAACAATTTTTCCTTGTATATATCCCAATACGTAAAACAACAGCAAAATATGCAGCAATCCAAGCACCAAAATATAAAACATGTCAATTCAGCAATCCAAGCAACAAAATACAAAAGAACACCAACAAAAATAAAATATACGTATGAAAAAGGATCAAAAGAACAACAACAAACCATTGGCAAGAACAATAATTGGATTTCGCAAAGCTGAATACACTGGACAGGGTTAGTTTTACCTTCTAACGTACGGTATTCTCGTTGCCTCAAGTCACCCACAACAGGAAATCCTATACCTACCCACAAAACAATACACTCAGAAGAGAGTCTCCCACGCAGAATCGAGCAAAAATGTATAAAGATGCGAATGAACTCCGATAGTATTACTGCGATTGGAATTCTTAAAGAAGCGATTACCAATTCTTACCTGAGTGTATTACTGCGACCAAGCCCAAGCAGAACGCAGTTCTTCCGATAGCAGCAATAACACTTCGATCCCCAAATTGGAAGCCTAAAAGCACAATCGATAAATGAAGAAAAACTGATGGGTTGTGATAGAGAGGAGGGGTAGCTGGGGACAATAAATTATTTGTACAGTGCACCAAATTTCAATCAGACTTAATAACACCAAAAAACGGAGATGAGATATACCACTTAATTCATGCACAGTGGTGGGCCACGCCGGGCTCTAAGATTAAGTTACATTGGCCCGACAAGGTAATATACGATACCAAACAGTATATTAAACTCTCTACCTAATATCTATCTAACTTAATTTGGGTTAATACATGCTACCAAACGCGTTCATACATTATTCATTGATACGATATTTTAAAATTTTAAGACAAGTAGTATATCTGAGACCAAAACCATATAGAACTCTTATTATGTGGTTTTAAATTTTTAATGCATATATGGTGCATGGCATTACCCCCCACAACCCCCAAATTGAAAATTTTATATTATATATATATATATATATATATAGAAATATTTACTTATAATTTTGCTCCGTCAAATTAGAAATTTCGCCTTCTTTATTTTAATATTTTAATTTTTGTCTCCTTTTACACTAAATCCTGCAGGCTTCATCTTTGATGCATAGAATTGCACATTTTATATGCATAGTAATGAACAAACATTCACAAAGATAATAATAATAGAAAACAAAATAAAAAATAAATAAAAATTCATAAAGATAATAAGAAGAGTAGCAAATATTTGTTATCGTTCAGTATTTATTAGTCCTATATATACACACCACAGCTATGTTTTTCAGGAATTTTCTTATTTACCTTTATAATTAAGTTTTGTTATTACATATGAAAACACTTTTTAATTAAAACTTAATTCTAACTAGCTAGTTTTCTATCATTTTATTTATTTTTCAAGGGTTCTTTTTTATTTTTTTTATGCCTATTTCGAGCGATGATATGTCTAAAAGTATCAAATAATTAGAGATAGTTTGTCTGAAACACCATCAAAAGTGTGAGAATTGTCTCATTTTGAATTTATAAAAGCGTCAAATTATGTGTTTGATTGATACATACTGAACAAGAATTGAATCCCATAAAAAAACCATTTTTCTGAAATTTGTCCTCCCTAATTTATAACGCATGAACTTCTAAAAGTATCATTATGTTTTATCCTCCTGTTTTGGATACTTTTGTGGAACACTATGTCGAACATTTCTCACGTAGAAAATTTCAAAAAAATGTGTGTCCTCATATTTATATCATGTCAGGGTCCGGATTCATTCATGCATCATATATTATAATTCAATCTTAGTCGATAAGGCCTAAGTCAATTTTCTTGGATGCCAATCAACAGAGATGAATTTGTTAGAAGGAAATGTTGACAATTGTCGAAGATAAATTGGCTGTTTGAGGGCTATAGAGCTCAGCAACTGCGTATGTTTGTAGCGTCGCTTCTTCCGTGATTAATTATTTTACAAAAAGTGCATTGAGATAATAACATTTACTTTAATTAATTATCACAAAAGTCTCATATTTACTAAATAAAAACAAAAAGTCATCAGGGGTCTGCTTCAAGGAATACTTAAAGATTTGTTAAGACATCTAATTGTGTGCAGGTACATGATTGTGCTATCTTTGTCAACTCCTTCTGCTAGGAGGAGAGACCTTTTTGAAATTCCTATATAATTAGGCCTCTTAAGTTAAATGCATGTCGTAATTTGTTAAACACGAACATTAATCATCATATAGGCTGCAGTAGTGGCGGAACTAGAAATCGCGATTAAGAGAGTTATTTTTCGATAGTTGAAATATATAATACATACATCAAGCGGGAATTTTAAAGTTGGGAGGTCAATAGTAAAAGATTTTTTAATTTCCAACACTAATTCTCCATTAATTATATACTGTGACAAATTTGACGGTTGGAAGATTACTTGCATCCTTAATTTATACATGGCTCCACTATTGAATTGTAGTAATGCATTTTGTCAGGTGGCTAACAACAACTAGATATACCAATTCTTTTATAACTAAATATGATTAGTATTCTTTATTTAAGTCATAAAGTATGAATTAAATTAATGGTTCAAATATGACCTAATCATGTAATTAATGGATATTGTTTGTGCTTTATAGTTGATGCATGCATGGATATATATGAAATGATTACTAACTTCAGATTATGATATTTGTATATATATGTCGGAGATTACGGTTAGAGAAATCCCTGATTTAGTGGAATTTAGATTATTATACTTGTGTATATTTTTTTCCTTTTTGTAGATAATTGTATCTATATATTGTACTTCTTATTGTAATCGTTTCATACAGAAATCAATGGAATACAGAAAATTCCCAAAATTTCAATTTTAATTTGGTATCAGAGCAGGTTCATCGTTCATGGCTTTCCGACGATTTTCCGGGCTCATCATCAGCAGTCATGACAAAACCATGCTCAGAACGGTGACCACAGCACGACGACGGCAGCACCAGTGGCGCTGCCATAGCCGTCGCCACAGAAACACAAGAAAACAGACAGTAGCAAGGTGGGTTCATGTGTTGTACACCGGCGGCGAGAGCAGCGCCGCCGAGATTCGAAACAGCGGGGAGACACCGACAATTTCCCCCGGCGACATAGCATCCGCCAAGCCCAACAGCGACTGCCCTTCACAGATTTACAGAATTGCAGACGGAGTTTTTCCAGTAGGGAACCGTCACAGCTCAGTTTCAGGTGAAGCGAAACTTCCAGAGTTCGCCGCGGTCACCAGAAATTTAGGTGGAGATCGTGAGGTGGTCGCCGACCATGAGGCGATATCAGAGAGAGAAATGGGGGTTTCTATTTCAACCTTAATAAAGCAGCTGATAACAAAGGAATTGGGGTTGGGAATTTTCGATCCCAACCTTATTTAAATAATACTTTGCAGATTGGCCCCCAAGTCCTAACACTTTGCAGAATGACCCCCATATTAATGATACTTTGCAGTTTGGTTCCCCAACTCTTAATACTTTGCAAATTGGCCCCTCAAAATCTAGAGTTGCTTGTTTAATCCAAGGATCAAGACAGACAGGATGGGTCCTAGATTGCGGGGCCACCGATATCATGACTTATGACAGTAATGACTTGATTACCGTGCCAAAGTCTACGAGACTAGCTATTCAATGTGCTAATGGAGATCTATTGTCGGTTCAGGGCACCAGAATGATTGATATATCTCCATCTTTAAGCTTGAAAAATTATCTATATGTTCCCAATTTATCCTGCAAACTGCTTTTTGTTAGTCATGTTACCCGAGAACTAAATTGTGTTGTAGTGATCTATTCTGGTTTTTGTCTTTTGTAGGATATTCAGTCAGGTAAAGTGATTAGGCATGGCACTAAACGCGATGGGTTGTACTATGTGGACAATGTGGCTCAAAATGGAATTGCAACGCTGGCTCACAGGACCGTTGCGAGGTAATAGTGGTTATGGCATCATCGATTAGGTCACCCATCGGTTAGTTACTTAGATTTACTTTTTTTGAGTATTTTTCAGTCTAAGAGACAGTTATCCTGTGAGACTTGTATTCTAGCCAAGAGTCATAAACAGTCATATAAGTATTCTGGAACCCGTATGAAAATAACTTTTTCCTTATACATTTGGATATTTGGGGCCCAGCTCCTTATATGGGCTCTCACTTTGGTTTTCATTTCTTTGTGTTGTTTGTCGATGATTACTCACGCACGACTTGAATATATTTTTTGAAACATAAATCAGAGGTTTTTTCTAAGTTTGTCGAGCTTTATAACATGGTCCAAACTCAGTTTAATGCTCAAATACAAATTCTTCGGTCAGATTATTTTTTTTGGGGGGGGGAGTACGTTAATTCCAATTTTAAATATTTTTTCTCAGAAAAAGGGTCTTGTTCACCAAACCACCTGTGCTTATAACCTGAACAAAATGGGGCTGTTGAACGTAAAAATCGAATCATCCTTGAAATTTCTAGGGTCATTATGTTTGATGCAGGTGTTCCTAAGTCTTTTTGGCCTAATGCTATTGCCACAGCCGTTACCTCCTCAATAGGTTGCCCACTAAGATTCTTGATCTTAAGAGAGCTCTCTCAGAACTCTCCAGATATGTTAGTGTTCCTACACCTCTGACTCTGCAGCCTCGTGTCTTTGGGTATTTAGTATTTGTTCATATCCCTAAACAAGAACGTACCAAATTTGACTCGTGTTCAGTTAAATGTGTCTTTGTTGGGTATGGGGCCAATAAAAAAGGGTGTCGTTGTTATCACCCATCCACACGACGCTTGTACACCACCTGATTCTTCTACCACACCCAACCTAGCAGTCAGGCAGTCTATAGATCCACTAAGTTGGGTGTCATACTCCACTATTCCAAATCCGGACCCAAAAGATCTAGGAGGCGGTACCACCGTATTACTGTGAAGTTAATAAAATGAGCGTATTTCTTATCCTTCTTGTAGCACCCCGCACGTGAGGAACCACATCCCCTGCACTACAGCCCAACACGAGTGACAAAACAGAAAATCCGCACACGTGCCAAACTATAAAGAACGGGTGACAAATAAAAACCTCCTAAGCTAGGCAGAACTTAGACCCTGTCAAATCAAACCAAATACGACGAGTGCAAAAGCGGAGCATTGAATCCATATACATGTTGTGACACCCCGTTCGTGAGCACGCCCAGGTTTGTGTCACGCGAGAGTTTAATTATGCAATTACATGTTTAATTATAACTTTGAGTGTATACGTGGCGTAATTAATTAAAATTGATTAAAGAATAAAATTTGAGCTATTGCATGACACCGTGGAATTTAATCTAGAATTAGGTTCGTTGATTTGGAAATAGGACTTGGGCCTATTTGTATTTGGGCCTAATTTTGATTTAGGCATAATTGTGGGCCGGTCGGGCCGATATGAGCTCGGGAATTCGAATTCGAATTCCGACACCTTAATGGGACTCGTTTCATATATTCGGGCCCATTAGAATTATTTCACCTTTTGAAGCCCAATTATATCCTACAAGCCTTTTGGTTCGATTCTTTTAACTTGAGAGACACTTTAGATCGGAAACCCCTAATTTTGACCTAGAACCGAAATTCTACCCACCGCCTTATATAATTCTAGATCCCCTTTCTTATTTCATTTCAAACCTCACACAAGTCACAAGAGGGAGAGCATTTG
>JBBMKE010000003.1:13581104-13594648 GCA_037834125.1 Lippia alba
TATATTATTTTATTGTTTAGCACCATATCGGATCGGATATTTATCATATGATAGATTTATAAAAAGTATTGTATCACTGCACTATATTTGTGTGGTCTTATTCATTAACGTACATCATATTTAGGGTGACATCTATAAAGTTCTAATTAAAAAAAAATCATAATAGAAATATAAATTTGTAACACAAAACTGTTATAATTCATGTATCAATGTTACTGTCATTTCCATTTTATAATAATATAATATATAATAGTGATTCGAATATCATTTAACTTATAATAACTTGTATTATTAGTTATGTTTGTAAAGTGAATAGGTATGAGACTCGCGCTGAACAATTGATCTAAAAAGGGTTGGATGAGGTCCAACTCAATAAAAACTGTTTCTCTCAATCATAGTTATAATTTCATTTTTAATCGGCATTCTAGGAGTAACATAATTGAGAAGTGCATAACGCTCCTTGCTCATCCTTAAGAAAAAAAAATTACTCAGATATGTTATAAAAAGAAAATATATGCACAAACTATATTATGAAGGTCGATCATCATTTCTATAGGCTCACAGTTTATGACAGATTATGAATGATGACGTGAAGATGTTTATCGGGAGATCGGAAGATAAATCTTATAATTAATACCTCAAAAAATATATATTTATAAAGTTAGGGTTTTTTAACACCACAAAAAATTGTCAAAAGCTCAATTAGAATAGTTAAAGAAATTTCACCAAAAAAAAGTAGTAGTAGTAGTAGTTAAAGAAAAGGAGGAAAAAGTAAGTACAAGTTGTCTTGTAAATAAGCTACATGCATTTGAAATACTTTAAACATTTCAAAGGTTGCAGGTTGTCAGATTTGGACCGCTCTTTTCTGACAGCAAATTTGCGCCAATGAGGCAGGCCCCGATCCGACCCTTAATTACTTTGTTTTTCTTCCTACTCCAATCACGCCATAAGATGTTGCGGATCACCCTCATTTTCAATCATACAAAAATCATAATATATATCCATATATATGATATATACAAGCGACTAATTCTAACTCGAACCTGATTCAGCCAAATTAATATAACGAGAAGATGAGTACTCTGTATTTAATTGTCCGTTTCATTAATGTAAGTTTTAAGAAAAAGTGTATAATTGTAACTGGAACCTAATTCGATCAAACTAGTGTAACGAAAAGATAGTTTATTATTAGATTTTTTAAAATTTTAGGAAAAATATTCAATCAATTAACACATATGATATACTTGTTGTTCGTATAGTTAGATGGGTTCAACCAAATCGAATAGGAACAAAAATTCTATTGTATATAAGTTGCTAATTGCTATATATGCTAATTAATCCTCGTATTAGAATTGCCAGTTGTAGTCGGCCGGAGCTGAGAGTTAGGTAGCAATATACAGTTATAATATTGATGTATGAACTTGCAAAGTGATTCCTAATTCCTAATCCTGTACTCACATAGAAGTTAGAACCCATGGATTCTCATTGTTAATATAATGATGGATTTGAGACAAGTTTAACTCTAAATTTAAGCTCCATCACACATGGAGATGATTATCCAGGGCACATGATCTGGAGTGTTTTGCGGAAATGAACAGAGATTTGCATTAGTATCATCCCAAAGTTTAATTAATAAGTTAGAAAAGATTCAAAGAGAGAGGCCGCAAGTATTTAATATCTTCCAAACTCGCCCAAATATAATGAGTCTGGGCGAGGAACAACGCACTTCAGATAAGGATCGGAATCAAAATCTTGATCTTGTGAATTGAGTAATGAGTTAGGAACACACCCTGATCATCATACGACTTAGTCTTCAGTCTTACCAATGTGGGACCTCGAAAAAAAAACGTTTTACTTAGTAATTATGAATTCACTACATATATTGTGCTAATTAAATTATGTTTTCCTGCAATTCTTTTGTCATATGAATTATAGTTATTATTTTCCGGTCCAAACAACAAAGAAGAAAAGGCGCTGGATATATACTGATCAGACTGAAATTTTATATGAATTAGCAAGCTTAGTGAGAATTGAAACCGGCTATTTTGGCTTAGTTATTCAAAGATTATTTCACGCGTCCAATAATTATTGACCAACTCAATTATTCCAATGGAGTATATATAAAATCTAATTAACTATATCATAAGCCAATCAAGTCGACGAAAATGGCCGATTGGCTACCTACCACTTTCTCTGTGTTGTGAAAGCCAACATCATTTTTTGATTAAATCAATATAATGACAAGGTATGTAATTATAATCGATGGGATTCGATCAAACTGTTACGTTAAATTTTTTTAACTAAATATAAATACAAACGCTTACCATCAACCATGCAAATACAATCTCCCTTTTCAACTAAGTAGCATGCACTACAATACCACAATATTTTTCGCATGAATAAAGTGCTTGTAAATAAGACGTGACCTCATAATTTCTTGACTACTACCACATTTTGATATAACAATTGAAATTTTTTTATCAGATTCAATTCAAGGTGAACCCAATAACTTATATAAAAAACAAATACACGCCGGTCAACATATTCTCGTAAAATTAATAATCATATTGTCACCATCCCACATTCCCTAAGAAACGTGAAAATAAGAACATCAACAACAATATATTTGGTTGTCGCTGAACATTATTTTTCACAAAAAAACAAATGTATCAAAAATAAAGCACCACCAAAACAAAAACAAAAATACCAACAGTACTCAATACGGCTTTTCTCCGATGTAATTCCCCGGCGGATCATAGTTACATATCATGAAAACACCTCTTCCGCCGTAGCACACCGCCCTAGCGCAACCAATCCTCTTCGTCCCCCGCCACACAATCTGCGTGTAATGCCCGCAATCCTGGCCGTAGGCACACGAGTTCGACCAGTAGTTATACTCCCGCCGCTCATCCACCCACGCCGCCGCCGCCTGCGCCGCCGTCCACCTGTTTCCGCTCCCCCAGAAGATGTTCTCCCCGTACGGCCCGTTCGAGTGCTCCAGCGCGCAGTCCACGCGCCGCCGGTTTGCATAGGCGGCGGCGTACCGCGCGATCCTCGGGTCCCACACCAGCGGCGGCAGCCGCAGCCGCGCACGGGCCGCGTTCTGCACGCCGAGGAATTGCTGGATTTCGCTCGCCGCCTTGTAGGTGGCGGCGGAGACAGTGGTCGCGGCGAGGCAGAGGAGAATGGCGACGGCGAAGCCGCCGTAGCTTCGTTGCATCATTCTTGTTTTATGGTTTATTTTGGACTAAGTATAGTGTAATGTTGATTGTATTTATAAAAGAAGTTAGAATAAAGTAGTTAAATATTTATTTTTTAAAATTTTCAGGAGTTTAAAGTGTCAACTATGGGGTGGCACCCATGTTCGATAATGATTGCCACATCTTGTGGGAATAATTGAAATTAATCTAATTATGATTAATTAATTAATTAGGTTTGAAAAATTAGAGGGAATTTGTTAGTGTTATGTTGACAAAAATGGTGTGGATCTAAATGTAGATTATGTTGCATACAAGGGATATATTCCTCTAATTATTGAAGGGTTAGGTCAAATTTAGATTTTTTATAATTATATTTTACTAATTAAAGGGAAAATAAGATAATCTTAATGGCTAGGTTCAATTTATATTAACTAGGTTGGTATCACTGATAATATTTCATTTGACTAATAATTGTTGTTAGTATTATTATTATTATTATTTTTGTCTTGTTCCTACTCCGCACATTTCGCCATTTTGTCTGTGAATTTTGTGGAGATAATCTTTCTCCAAATAAATAATTTTCCCAAGTTAGAAATTTCATAGGTTGAAATATTAAATTGCATACATATTCCAATGGTGAAAATCTATGTTGTATTGATATAAATACAATACGCCAGGATGAAAATTTATAATACGTAAATACAAACACGATATGATATGAATATAATGATATAATTATTTTTGAATGAAAATTTATAATATATAAATAAAAACACGATAGATATGAATTCAATAATATATATTTTTTTTAACTACATAAAAATGTTTAATATCGATTCAATAGGACAAAATAATAATATTCTTAAAACTATTCTAGGTTAAAATCATTCATATTGTCCCAATACTTCCCAATTCATGCAATTGGGCCTTGTTTTTGGGCTGGGCCGCTGGCTCCTGAATGTCGCAACCCTCTTCAATTACGCAACCTTCTTCAATTTCATCTCCGTTACCGTTTTACGTTATATTTTGATCTTCTTTGATTTTTTAGGGAGATGATTAAAAATTCTTTTTTACTTGGAAATAATTTATTTATTCAATCATATAATAAATATCTATATGCTAATTCATAATCCAAATCTATAATTTAATTTCACTCCTTAATCCCACTTGCTTGACAAAACTATTCAATAACTTGTCTAATGGTTTGAGCTTGCAGCAGGTCGACTTTGAGCATTTATTGACTTAATTAAGTGGAGTGACCATCATTAAGAAAGCCCACCACATGGATCCAAGAATAATATAGACCCAAACAAGTCCATCTATTCCATGATCCACATTCTTTTCATTGACAAAAATGAAACATGACCTTCTACGAAAATTAGGCATTATTCAACAATCATTTAAGCGGAAGTAACTATTCATGTCTTAAAATTTAATTTCTTTTCTTGCAATTTACCCGTGTGACTTGTGAGCATTAAGCACAAACCAACGTAAGTGTTAATGTTGGGAAATTTCATCCTATCATTCCAACAAAGGATTTACTATTTTCAAATGTTGAATTAAAGACCTAATTCAGCAGCAAAGGAGTAACAAATTGAACGAAAGAATATACTATCCATAAGAGTCGATATCAAATGCTTCGATTAATATAAATTTATAAAAGGAAACTTGCGTTCATAAAAGTGCAAAGGTCACCTTCCCAACCGAATTGAAAACATTATTTTGCTTTATAACAAGAATTTAAACAATAATTAATATCATTGACATTTGACTGTTTCTCTACTTAATATTTTTAACAAGTAATATGAATACAAATCATTTAAATATATAGTTTCTCAACTTAAACGGCATTTTTGAAAAACCCACAAAATCTTCTGTGTCACTCACCCCACATTATTCTCTCTCTCTCCCCCTTTCTCTCTCCAAGACTTTTTTGCAAGATTCTCGAACTTCCATATGATCACCATCACCAAAAACCCTTTACAGCCCGCAATTACAATCACAAAACCCACTTCGAATTCCCTATTTTCCGGCGAAGTTGTGAATGTTAACTTATTATTTGGTGGAAGATCAAGGAACAGAGGGTGTCGTAGGTTGTGGTGGGGGGAAATGGAGTTTCTGAGGAAGTTGAATATGAATTGCTTCAAAGGTAAGGAAAGGAAAGTGGAGATAGAGTCGGTGAATGGCGGCGAGGATGTTCTTGATGCGGCGGCCGCCGACGGCGCTGTTCATCCGGATCATCTTGTCGTAATGGTTAATGGAATCATTGGAAGGTATAGCTTTTTTTTTTTTAAATGTTTGATTGCTCTGATGTGTGTGAATGATTGTCGTTTTGAATGTTGCTTCAATGTTTTGAATTTGTTTGGTCTTTACTTTAGTTTGTTTTTTGCTTCTGTTTTCCTCAATTTTGTTTTGATGTATGTGGAAGGTAAAGTTTTAGATAATGTGTGTTAAAAATGTGGGCTTTCTGGGGATTTTTAGTTGTGAGGCAATTGTATGTTAAAGTTCCTTACTTGTAGTCAATTACTGAGTTTCCTCAAATGTTTACTTTGGGTGTGTTAGAGGGTCTCGGAGATGGATTTCCTGAGGTTTTGGTGTGTAAGGAACCATATACTCAAATCTGATTTTACTTGATTATTTGTATTTGGCTGTTGTTTAGTTTCTGAAAATCTTTGAGAAATTCGAAGTTGGATGTGATGTGGTCCTGTGGATATGGTAAGACCCCTGTTTGGGAAGATGAAGGAACTGTTTGGTGGTGTTGTCTTTTGGATTTTGTGATGTTTGTTTCTTGTTATTGGAAGAAAGCATATAAGATATTGACATAATCGCGTTGTACTTCACGTTTTGATTCGATAAACTGGTGATCCTCATTTCCTTCATTCTCGGTGAATTTTCTAGTTGATGAATAGTTGAACTGGTTTTCTTGTATATCCAGTGCTGCAGATTGGAGATATGCTGGTGATCAGTTTGTAAAGAACCTTCCAGACAAAGTCATTGTTCACCGTAAGTAATTTCTTGGTTATTTTGTAAAACCACAACTTTTGTATTTTCCTTTTTCTTTTTAGGAATACCCTAATGTAAATATTTATGAGCAATTGTTTGTGGATAGGTAGCGAGTGTAATCCTTCAAGGTTGACTTTTGATGGTGTTGATAGGATGGGCGAAAGGCTAGCCGAAGAGGTATTTTGGTAATAGTATATAGTTTAGACCTTTCCTTATCAATTTATTAAATTATATCAATTTCAATAACATAGTTCAGGTAATGGATGTCATAAGGCGTCGGCCTGGAGTTCGCAAAATTTCATTTGTGGCTCACTCTTTGGGAGGACTTGTTGCACGATATGCGATTGGGAGATTACACCAATTTCCAGCCAAAACAGGTGCTTCAATCGATTCAGGATACTCCTTAAATGGAAAATCAGGAGAGTTATATGAAGCAAAAATAGGTGGACTCGAACCTATAAACTTTGTGACTTTTGCAACTCCACATCTAGGTTCAAGAGGGCATAAGCATGTAAGTGTTTATATATCTTTAATTTGTGAATCAGAAGTGATTTTCGATTTTATTTAACAATTTCGAACATTAAAGTCATAGCATAGTTGAGTCACTAAATTAGAAGAGTTTTAATTTACTGATGTTTTTTCGATCTCATTTTTGTTATTGTTTTTGTAATATTTTCAGCTCCCACTCCTTTGCGGTCTTCCTTTTTTGGAAAAAAGTGCATCACAAACTGCACATTGGATCGCTGGTAGATCGGGAAAGCATCTTTTCCTAACCGATGATGATGATGGAAAACCACCTCTCCTGCTAAGGATGGTCAATGACTCTGATGATGACCTTCGTTTCATGTTAGTATTAATCGTATTCAAAAGATGACATCTTTCACGTATTAATTGCTAAAAAGGAGTAGTATTTTGCTTTTATTTGTCTGCTTACAGCATATTATTGTTGTAAAATGCAGGTCAGCATTATGTTCTTTTAAGCGCCGTGTGGCATATGCTAATGCTAACTATGATCGTATCCTTTATGTCTTCTCTTTCTTTCTTTATATATATATATATATATATATACATATATATCATACATTAAAGAGTACGTGACATCTTTTATAAAATATGCTTTATTTGCCTTTACTAATATCTATAAGATGTGGTGGGATGGAGTACTTCGTCAATCCGTCGTCAAAATGAACTCCCGGAAAAGGTTCGATTTTCTCTTCTCTTTTTTTCTTTTTTCTAATAAATTCTGATTCAGCCATTAGTTTTTGTTATGGCAACAAGATCAATCTTCCTTTGCTATTGTTTTACAGTCAAGTCTTCTGGTGAATGACATGAAGTATCCTCATATTGTACATATAGAACGAGCTGTTGCTGAAAATGGAACCAATAAAGCGTCTTCTGCTGTCCAAACACAGATTATTGACTTGGAAGGTTAGTCAGACCCTTTTCTTTGCCATAAGCTTGTTGATACTTGTTTTACTCATACATGAACGGAGTAATAAGTACAAGGTTGTGTGATTAGGACTTTAGACGACTGTTGGGAGTTGAATTTGGACAAGAAGAAATATGTTGGGAGCTGGTTCGAACTTTCATAAGAGTTGGACTTCTTACAACCTTCATATAGTGACTGTATATTTACGTGTATACACATCGAGAAATATAGATAGATGGTTTGTCTTAGTGTGTGTATATTGCACCTTTTAGTATGAATCAGCTGGCATGAACAGAATTACGACAAACTGGTTTTAAAATAAGCCACTAACATCATGGTGTAGATGTACAACTATTTTAAAAGGAGCAAAACTTTCCTGTTCATCTAATTTACCGTTATACTTTGTACAAGAGATGGGCATGGACACAGAACATGAAATGAAGGAAAAGTGGATGAACTCGGTGAAGGTTGATTATCACAGGTTTTGAGAAAATAACTCGACTATTCGTGGATCAAGCTTGATTTTAGGACCAATCATATATCTAACATGATTTATAGGCAATATAGAGTCTGATTGTTTTCTGAATATCTTCATCACAAGATGATGGGAAAGGCGGGTTTATCTATGAGAATGGAGTAAGTGCGGCCGATGGTTTAACGACAGGAAGTATGAGTGAGGTCCATAGGGTTTTGAAATTATGATACTCAAGAGGATTGGGCAATATAGAGAACGATCACTCTGGTGATGATTTATTATTGTTGTTGTTCTTATTGTCATCGTTGTCGTTGTTCTTATTGTTATTGTTGTCGCATACAGAGGAGATGATTAGAGGTCTTAATCAAGTATCATGGGAACGTGTTGATGTCAGCTTCCACAAGAGCAAACAGAGATATGTTGCGCATAATACCATTCAGGTACGTACGTACGCCGAGTACTTCATTTCTCACAAAAATTACTGAGTTATGTTATTTATTTTGAACACCCTCTTTGTTGCTTCAGGTCAAGAGCTACTGGCTAAATTCTGATGGTGCTGATGTTGTTCAACACATGATAGATAATTTCCTTCTCTAGCTACTACCTTAGTTTTGCATGTTACATGATTCATTAATTTGCTCAATTGTCCATATTATTTTTTCTGGACTGCTACTAGTTAAGTTATTCATTCTTTTGGAGTTTTTGTTCGTCTGTTTTGTCTTCTCCGGAGTTCGTGTATTGCAGAACTCAGAATGGGATGACTCTGCCAGTCGGCCAGTCCCGTTGCTTCATTCTCAAAGTCAGGATTAGGATGGGGAATATTATAATGGATTGTATATATGTTATACATCAGAAATTTGGTTATGAAGATCTCGCGTGTAAGGAAGAATGTCATGAAGATGGTTTTATTTATGTTACGTAAATTTTTATTTGTTTTTTGTTCAAATTGTTTGTAATATACTATAGTTGCACTAGAGCCAATTAATTGCGACAGCATTAAAAGATATTTAAAATTATGACAGAATTTTGTTGAATCTCAAAATTAAAGGAATGTTAATAATTTCACAATTTCAATCCTATAAATGCTACAATAAATATCATTCAATTTTCGTATTCATTCTATTGCTATATTAAATCGATTACTTCATAAATTCATTTATACATACTAGTGATGTCGACGATTTTAATTTATCATGCACAAAATCTAGTTTTATTAATAAGATAAAAATTTATGATTTTATATACTAAAATAAATTATAGCAAAATGTTAAGCCTTTTTTAACTATCTAAAATAAACTTAACGATGCCTTTTTAAGTCTTGTTTGATATAAATACTTTTAACAAAAACCAAAAAAAGAGCGAAGAAAACTCGATGATTTTAGTATGTAATAAAATGATATTTTAGAATACGTGAAAATAAAAACTTTAGAGTATGTGAAAAGGGATATTTTAATTTTAGACTCATAGCTAACTAGAAAACGTAATGGTTAATATAAAAGAAAAGTATGGATAAAGTTCAGGACCAAGCTGCCACGTCATTCTTAACACATCAAATTTGTTTTTTTTTATCAGATAAGGCCAATCATAACCTAATCTGCCCCACATTAATAATGCAAACTGTCTAAATTAGCAATTAATATTTTTCTTGATATAGTTTTACTATCCGAAAACACAGCAAAGAATTAAAAATAAACAATAAATAATAAGATGGTAAGATAAACTAGATTTATCATCCGCATCAATTTCCGAGATATTCTCTCTTTTCAAAGTCTTTTTATCCCGAATTTACCAAACTAGCCCGTGAATTCCTGCTGCTATTTATAGCCTCTGTCGCAGTATTATTCGAGTGAATCTGTTCTTGGGCTATCACTCAAACATCCCAATCTCTATCTGTAAGTTAATTCTCACTATTCTGCAATCTATGAATATAAATATTTGAGTTTTGCTGGTTTTTTATGCAGTTTAAAGGGTTGGTTAATAAATTCATCTGTTTTCTTTTTCTTGGATTTCGTTTTTCTGGGTTTTAAGCTGAGTTGCATGGTGGTTTTTGGTATTTTCTCGAAATTCAAGCATCAGGCCGATGTGAATGTTTGATAATTATTTGGGGCTAGTGGGTTTGTGGTTTGTCTTAAGATTCCATTTTGATGATCAAGAACCGATTTTATGTCCGATGAAGGGCTTTTGATCTAATTGCCTAGTCAATTAACAGTCATCGGAAATTGGCGATTCTGATATTAGTTTTCAATTTCTGGTTGCAGAGATTCTGTTGCATGAGATGATCGAAATGAAGAGCGGAAAGTTTTTATTATTGCTTATTTGTCTGAATGCAGTGTCGAGTATAGTTGTAAATCTACTCCCCTTATGCTCGTATGATTGTCGAATTTATATTTAATTCTCTTATGTTAAAGTTTGGGAATTTAGTTGAGTTTGATTTGTGATTGTGAAAAACGTTATAGACTGCTTCTGCACCTCCAACATGCCCTGCGGATGTTGGAAGTGATTGTGGTGCTGATTCGGGTGAATGGAAAGGAGAGTTCTTCCCCGGTATTCCGAATATTAAGTATGAGGTAATTGTTCTTATTATTTTTTGGCATTTTTCCTTGTTACTATTTTTCTGAAAACAGTTGTCCCGCATCTAGTTTGTTGGGCTACAAAATTGTGGATAGTTTTATATGATGATTGCCTTATTGAGATTGTTATGAATAATGGTTTTGATGGTGTAGGGTCCTTCTAGTAAGAATCCTCTTGGTTTTAAATGGTATAATGCTGAAGAGAAGATCCTTGGAAAAACTATGAAGGTGAGAAATGCTAATATCTTCAATAATCCAGTTTGTTTATTTTATTTGTTATTTGTATCTTTCTCTATTTTTACTACTAAGAACATTAGATTCTTGATTTTTTGAAGATTTTAGCCTATAGGCTATAACTATAAATCCCCCCCAAATTTTGATGCAGGATTGGATGAGATTTAGTGTTGCATTTTGGCATACATTCCGCGGGACAGGCAGCGATCCATTTGGTGCCCCGACAAAGATGTGGCCGTGGGAAGATGGCACTAATTCTTTGGCAATGGCAAAGAGAAGAAGTATGGTTACTCTGTAAATTTTAATTTCTCAATATCATTTTGGAATGAAGTTTCTTATATACTTATCAAATTTTAATCTTTCATTTTTGGGACGATGATCCAGTGAGGGCAAATTTTGAGTTCATAGAAAAGCTTGGGGTTGATAGATGGTGCTTCCATGACAGGGATATTGCCCCTGATGGAAAAACAATCGAGGTCAGGAAAAGCTATAAGTTGTACTGCCATATAATTATTGTGTATAAATTTTTTATTTTTTATACGAGGTTTCTCTGATAATACTTTGCAATTTTTGTAGGAATCTAATGCTAACTTGGATGAAGTGGTGGCTCTTGCTAAAGAGCTTCAGGTAAAATTTCATATGGTTGATGGCAAGATTTTTGATTGACGTTTCAAAATCTTATTTTATTTTATTTAAATTTTCATTTTTTACAAATTTTTTAAATAAAAAGTTGTACTAATCTTGATCATTACTGATTCATTTGTAAACTACTTTTTTTAAAACAGGGGACGAAGATTCGACCTTTGTGGGGTACGGCTCAGTTGTTCCACCACCCCAGATTCATGCATGGAGCTGCAACTAGGTATATTAAACTAAAGAAATTATTTAACTATCATGACCCTATTATAATTAATGACCGACATTCTCACTTGTCGAAAATTACAGCTCTGAACTAGCAGTGTATGCTTATTCAGCAGCACAGGTGAAGAAAACCATGGAGGTTGGTAATTGACTTGTTTAGTATTATATTTTGCGTAAAAAATTTAAATATAATATGCATATGTGATTCTTGGATTCTTTTTTTTATCTTTCACAGGTTACACATTATCTAGGAGGAGAAAACTATGTCTTCTGGGGTGGTCGTGAAGGGTATCAGTCTCTTTTGAACACTGATATGGAAAGAGAGCTCAACCACATGGTACTCTTTGCTTCTTTTACATTTATAAAAAATTATGCTGTAATATATTTATATATACACACACACACATATTTCTAATTTATTGTTGTCATATCTTCGTAGGCTCGGTTTTTTGAGGCTGCAGTTGCTTACAAGAAGAAAATTGGATTTAATGGTACTTTTTTATGCATCTTTTTTTCCTCTCTTTCTTTGCAGCACTATGAAATATATACTCTCGTTGGAATGATTGTGATACTGATTTGACCTAAATTTTTTTAAAGGAACGCTGCTTATCGAACCTAAGCCACAAGAGCCAACAAAGCACCAGTATGACTGGGATGCTGCAACTGCTGCTAACTTCCTTCGTAAATATGGATTGATAGGTAAATTATGCAGTATTTTGAATGTCCTTTCAAATTCAGCACTATCAGTTAATTCAATCAGAGATGTATATGATTTTTGTCATTTCTTGTGCCAGATGATTTTAAACTAAACATTGAATGCAACCATGCAACTCTTTCTGGTCACAGGTTTGTCACTTTACACCGTTTGGGCACTTAATGAATATATTCGACTTAATAAAGATTAAATTAATTTAAAAAAATGTGATGTGTTCTCGTTTGCACTGCAGCTGTCATCATGAGCTAGAGACTGCAAGGATTAATGGTTTACTCGGGAACATTGATGCGAACACTGGCGACCCTCAAGTTGGTACGCAATTATCGATAGTTTTTTTCATTTTCTTGTTCGTTTTTTACTTTTATTTTTTTGGCTAATGCAGAAGAATGAATTCTAAAACAAGAATTGTACCTGATGCAGGTTGGGATACAGATCAGTTTATGATGGATATCGGAGAAGCAACATTAGTTATGCTCTCTGTTATTAAGAATGTAAGTTGAATCTTATAACTTTACGGGTACAATAATCACAACAGTTCTCAAAAAAAAAAAATATTATGAGAAGAACAAGGAATAATCTAAAATAGGAGGCATGTGTAATTTTCATAGTTTATAAGAAAAAAGTTCGTCTTTTAAGAATGTTAGGGGGGTGGCCACCCCCACCTAATAATGGCATTTGTAATTGTTGGTTCTATTTATGTGTTCAGGGAGGGTTAGCGCCAGGAGGGTTCAACTTTGATGCAAAGCTGTAAGTTCTATTTACTCCCTATTCTTGCCTTTTAGCAGTTCCATGTCGATTATATAAATTACTTTTCAAAATTCTGATGCATGATGAATCTATTCTGATCTAATAGACGAAGAGAGAGCACAGATGTTGAGGACATCTTCATTGCTCATATTGCTGGTATGGATACTCTAGCCCGTGGCCTCAGAAACGTTGCCAAGATCATCGAGGTAACAAAAATTTGTCTCCATTCTTTCCATAATTATACCATTTCCATTTACTACTTTTTAATACGCATAATACACAAGAAAACCAAAGAGGAACAGCAAAATTC
>JBBMKE010000003.1:13600816-13612843 GCA_037834125.1 Lippia alba
GAATTCCCGTACAAACAGGGTGATGTGAATTTTGAGACGCATCAACCACCTTAAATAGGGGAATACCCAAGAATTTTTCAACAAGAAAACCAATTTTTTTATTATTGTTTTTGAATTAAAAACCGGCAAGAGAGCCATAGAGTTTTGGCAAGGCCCCTACCTCATATATAACCAATCAAACCAAAAATATCATAGATATTCATGATCTAAGGATCGTTGATGCTATTCATATAAGGACGACCCAATAGCTAAAAGGGATAATTACAGTCACCCCCCAACCTTTGGGAGGTTGTGCATTTTGCCCCCTGAACTTCAAATCGGAGCGTTTTCCCACCTCACCTTTGCAAAACTTAACACTTTACCCCTCTGACACTATTCCGGCGGAATATTTCGAGAATATTCCGTTCAAAATTAATTTTGACCGTCGATTTCTCCTCCGACACGGTGACCCAAGAATCAAAACCACTACCATCGTGTTTCTCTCTCCATGACGAACAAAACCCACACCCCGTTCAGCTCTATTGGTCATCAGAATCGTCAGAATTCACCCGCAATGATTTGCCGGTCATGCGCCATATTTGACCGACAATTCCTCCTTTGTTGGTTGTCGAATTTTGATTTTGAAACAATCATTGTGTTCCTTACATCAATATCTTTGATTTGATATATAATATCAACACATTTGACATCTGATTTGTATGGATTTGCAACACGAAATCATGCCAAAAAAATTCCAACTATTCCGGCTGAATATTCTTGGAATATTCCGTCGGAAAGGGTTTAAGTGAACATTTTGCAAAGGTAAAGGGGGAAAACGCACCGATTTGAAGTTTAGGGGGCAAAGTGCACAACCCCCCCAAAGGTTGGGAGGGGGTGACTGTAATTAGCCCTAACTAAAAATAGAAACAAGAAGGTAACATCTCAATAAAGCGAGATCATCACCCATGATGTAATTGGCCAAATGCTACGACCAAAGTACATATTGTCACCCCTCATACTACTCGAATCCATCGGATCATCCATTTGCCTCAAAAAGAGGCGTCCAAACCTCCGATCAAAGTTGATGTCCATCAACGAAATGTCCATCCGACAATCGATGATTGCGCGTGTTTGTCGATAGCGTCATCAAGACTATTTAAAATAGTGTTTGGTTGGTGTCAGACTACATGTACCAAAGTTGATCCGTGATCCGTCAATTCCTAAGTGGCAATTTAGCCACATATTGTGACTTTTCACAAACCAGCTCCTCTCAACATAGTTATAATTGCAATCCCAAACCTGCACTAAAGGAACAACTCTGGGCCGAGAGCAAAGATCAAGATATTCATACCCATTCATATGAAAGTTACAAAAAAGGAAAAAGCAACAGAGAGGGAAAAACTCTAACTAAGATACACAACTTCACCATCATTTATTCAGATTTTTTCACTCACAATTATTATTTCTCAATCTAGATATTGATTTTGAAAACTTTTCTGTACTCTACATATATTTATATTAATAAACAATTATTTTGTACTCTGTTTATTTGTACCATGTTGTATTATCGATTAATGATGTCGAAAAAATCTATAAGCATCAAATATTTTGAGCAGGATATTATAGATAATTTCTTAGTAATTAAATATTTTTTAATTCTTATTCATACCTCCTAATGTGTTTTATAATTTTTGTCTATAGATATTTTGTTTATAATTGAATTAAAATTTTAGATGGATATTCGTAATCATGTACTCTAGAGTATTAGTATAGATGACTTCCAAAGGGAGGGATCAAAATTTACCAATGCCACATCATAAGTTCCAAAGGGTGGGATCAAAATTTCCCAATACCACATCACTTATGATGTGCTGTTACTTCAGAAAAATTTTTGTTTCGCTGTTTCATCCTATTAGATATTCATATTAAATACTTGTCATGAAATATTAGCGTAAAATATGAAATATTTATCATGAAATATTACCTTTTACTTTACCGCTAGAATTTTACAGATAGAATAAAATTACAACCATTAATTTAAATGTATTTGTCCAGTCCAAGAAAACTAGAGAAGGAAAAGAAAAAGAAAACAATGATGAAACTATCAATTAAGCAACATTCTCACGACCCAAGTCCCTCCCTATATAAGTGACTGTAACTTCATTTCCCATTGTACCGCTTAAAAAACCAAACCAAAAATTAACATAACTCTCCTCAGGTAACTGTATGCTGCACCTGACTCCACCTGACTAATTTAGTTTCGGGCGAATGTTTTACACTTATATTATGATTGATGTAAAATTTAGAGAAAGTGATCAATCAATTAATAAGTGTAATATTATGTATTGTCACACAGCTGGTTAACTTTAGCGGAGTGAATTTGAATTTTCCCTCTCATAGATTCATTCTTTTGAGGCAGGAATCATCTCCTATCCCCATAAGTACGCCTATAAGGATCCTGCATCTTCTGCGCCTCCAATGCACCAAACACACCATAAACACTACTGTTGTCGTCCTCCTCGTCGTCGTCGCTCTCCTGATCGCGTGCCATCAAATCCTCACCATACTTAACACTCTTGATCCTCACCTCCTTCCCCGCATTCAAATCCTGCCCTTTGAGCATCGCCACCACTTGCCTCATTGTCGGCCTCTTATCCGGCTCGTTCTGCACGCACAAAGCAGCTACATTTACAGTCCGCACCAACTGATTCTCATCAAAACTCCCTCGAAGCTTAGGGTCCACAAGATCATTGAACCTGCCTTTACTGATGTGTGGCTCCGCCCACTCGGTGATCGTCCTCTTGATGCCACCCGGCAGCTTCTCGATGGGCTTCCTGCCTGTGACAATCTCTAGTAAGAGTATGCCGAAGCTGTAAACATCACAACTCTCGGAGACTTTGCCCCACATCGCGTATTCGGGTGCTAAGTACCCTAAGGTGCCCTTTACGCGTGTGGTCATGTGGCTAACGCCTTCGGGGATTAGCTTCGCGAAGCCGAAGTCGGCTACTAGGGGTTCGAAGTTGGAGTCGAGGAGGACGTTGCTCGCCTTTATGTCTCTATGGATGATGTGGGGTGTGACTTCATGGTGCAAGTACCTATTTGTGTGTTGGCAAAACAATCTCTATTAGAAAGCAATGATTTTTGTAATGGGGGCTAAAACTATCATTAGCAAACGGTTTGGAATGAAAGAACTTGATTAATTGGTCTCATCTTAATCTAGTAGCATGAATATATGGACATGAATAAGAGGGCGGATTACAAAGTTTCTTAAAATTTGTAAGATGTTTGAAATGTTGAATTAATTACAAAACCATACCTGGTGGCTATGCGGAGTTACTCTCTTAGTTTACAAAAATTACACATACCTACCTTGTATTGATCGTTAGACTTGGTTCATGGTAATTAACTGATATTTGGAAATATAAGGACCAATTTCGTTTATATATATGATCTCTTTACAAAAGCATTTATATTTAGACGTCATGTAGTTTGAAAAATTACGCATATGTCCCCTTAATTTGATTCTATACTCACCATTACACCTTTCAGAAATTTCTTTTAAATTTCAAACTACTATTATACTCCTGAGTCATTCAAACATATCATATTATATCATATCATATCATATTGTATCATATCATATGATATATAACTGAAAAAGAGTCTTACAGTATGCCCTCGGCAGATCCTAGTGCAACCTTCATTCTCTTCTTCCAATCAAGCTGAACATCCCCGGCAAATTGGCCATGTAAATGAGACAGCAAACTCAGATTAGGCATGTAATCGTACACGATGAGGCGTTGATCGTTCCCCGCGCAATAGCCTCTCAGGCCTAACAGATTCTTGTGCCTCACCCTCCCAAGTACCTCAACTTCCACCGCAAACTCCATTTCCGCCTTGGAATTCATCGACTTCAACTTCTTAACCGCGATCTGCAAACGAATAATGTAAATAAAAATTCTCAATTTTCAAATTATTTCATTTTTTGAACTGTTTTTGTACGAATTTATCGCAGAAATATACTTGTTACTAGAACAAATTGAGTCATAATATGCTGAAGTTTGTGCTTGTTATACTTATTAAACGCTAGCAAATAACATTGTTGAATAGTGATGATATATATAGTTAATGTGTTTAAATTGTTGCTATTTATAATTGGTCATGTACATATAACCCCTCCAGTTGTTGATTTACCGCAACACACTCCAAAGTTCCATTATTCATAATAGTTGATAAGAAATTGGGGCAGGAAGAGGCTTTGACCGACCTCTAATAGACTTTAAACCGCATTAACTCTTGCATAGATGAACTGCAAGAACTAAGACGTTCCTAGTGGTGTAAACATAACCAAAATACAACGATTGCCTCCAAGAACATTAATAAAATGTTGCCGATATTCTTTAAAAAGCAAAAAAAAGATTCAAACGCACCCTAGAAAAGAGAGGAAGAGATCATGATATAGTACTTAACCTGAAGACCATCACTTGTTTTGCCCCAATAAACACTTCCAAACCCTCCTTCTCCGAGTTTGCACTCCTCACTGAATCCATTAGTGGCCGCATACAGCTCCTTATACGTGAAAATCCTCCACGAACTAGGGTTGTTCTCGCCTCCTCCTACGGCCAATCTGCACCAAAATCAAACACAGAAACCCTAATCACACATATAGTTACAAGATTACGTACATTTTCCTCAACTAAGTTGATCAGTTTTCTTACCCATCTTCAACTTTTTCAGAGCTACAGCAGCTGAGGGCTGATCCCATAGTTTGATTGGAAAATGGGATTTTATTTTCTTTTTATTTGTTTATTTATTTTTGAGTTTCCTGGTTAGGAAAATCAGCCCAAGATGTTGTTCTTTAAAGCATCTGAGATGATTGAATTTGTCATATTAGTGGCATTGCCGTCCTCAGCCGGCTGCTATTATTTATGTAACTTAATTATGTCATGGTTTTGCCAAGTAGTTAGAACGGGTAATGTAGTACAGTGGACAAGATTGCCAATACTTTTCATTTTGGAGAATTACATAAACTACACCCAATTTTAAAAATAATACCAAATTAGTCCTCTAATATTATTAGTTAGGGCGAATTACATTTGAGTACCCTCATGTTTGACCTAATTACAACTTAATCCCTGTTCTTTCGATTATTACCATATAATCCCTGAGGTATTGTTTCTGTTTGAGGTCTCTAAACACCATTAGGGTTCCATCTGAAGCCTCTAAACGACCTAATTTAAATTTAGTTGGAAATTACAAATGCATCCCTCATTGTTTTATTATGTTATAAAACAATCCCTATATTAAGTTGAAATTACATATTAATTTCTAAGAAGCCTAATAGCTTTTAGGGACCTCAATTTGAAATCGTACCTTAGAGAATATACGATAATAAGGAAAGAATAAAGATTGCGTTGTAATTAGGCTAAGACAAATGATACTCAAATGTAATTACCCTATTAATTATTCCAGGATAAAAATTGCAGTACTAGAATAATACTCCTATCCAACAGATCTTTTTGCACAAAAGAGAGAAAAAAAAAAGGAAATGTCAGGGTCTTGATGTAATTAATAATATTAAAGGGACTCATTTGTAATTAACTACTCCTAAATTAATTAGAGATATTATGTATAATTTGTCCTACTTTATTTTGTCAGGAAGTGTTAAATATATATGAATTAGGCCTTCCTTTTCGATTTAATTTCACCTAAAATCGTGTTAGTTAGGTGAATATTAGTTGATCCAGGTTCGAACAACTTAATCACTGATTCGTGTTAAATCTACTATTAATTGATTAACTTCTATTACAAATTACAAAAAGATAGTATAAATAAGTGAAATTACAATTTATTAATATGATATTAACTATAATTTCATTTAAATTTTTTTCACAAACTCAAATATTAAACGCAAGATTGCATCTGGACACTTAATCTCAGTTAATTAGCTTGATGAACATCAGCCCCCAAAATAATCTTGGATAACAAACACTTATTGTTCTATTATTTTTATTTATACTATTAATGTTTTTGTTGGGATGACGCATTCGTTATTAAGTGGAAATTTTGAAGTGCAAATATATATATGTATAAACGACAAACTATCACATATATTTGGTGAAATGTTCAATGTCTCAAAGGAGAAATCTCCCTTTCACTGATTACAAGTACCAACACTTCTCCATTTGGCAGCTTCATTAGGATTGCCATTGCAATCTGCAACTATTTTAATTGTCACCTGCAATCAAGGCACATGCATGCATCCGATATGTGTGTAAAATTAATAATTCATAAATCTACCTTTATTTGTATTATTAATTTATTCCCTCTCCGTATACAAGTCTCTAATAAAATATATTGTGTATTGATGACGTTGATCCTCCTAAAACATCAGAATCTAATAAGAGGAGAAGTGTACAATCGTTGAAACTTTCCTGGCATGCAAGGTCGTCGTGGTGGAGGCGGCAGTTTTCGTGGCAGAGGTGGCGGATTTTGGGGCAGAGGCGTGCGAGATGGCTAGCTATGGGAGGGTAATGTTCAAATACAAAATGAGAACTACTTTTGTAGAGATTAGAGAATGAAACCAAACTTAAGATCACTCCATTAATGATTTCGACTGTCCTAATTCCTCCAGGGCTAAAAACAGCGAATCGGCCTGTTGCAATGATGGATCAGTTAGTGGATGGTGACGATAAGATTGCAAACTAAGAAGCTCAACCACAATGCAAGTGTACGTGATTGGCGTAAAAAGATTGGCCTGCTCCACTCTTCGATTTCTGCTTCCTGCACAGGACCGTTCTGTAAGTTTAATTGTTTTGGGGAAATATTTAGCTTCTCAAGCATTATTTAGCAAAATTGCAGTTTTTCTAAGCGGGTCCTTTAATTTCCTAGTCTAACCTGGCATCATGAAAAAACTTAACAAAAACAACAAAAGGGCTACTAATATATTCCTGGAAAAGTTTGAATTAATAAATTTAGGGATAATTACAGAAACTTCCTTTGAGGTTTCAAAAATTACAAAAACATCCCTTGTCAAAAAATTTACATTACATCTCAATCCATCCATCCATCCATTTTAATAATAATAACTCTATTGTTTTGAATACCATAGTTTGCCCTTCCCCACATACTAATCAATATTTGACATTAGATATCATGACTATAATAGCTAGCATGTATTATACCAAATCTTAAAGTAAGCAAGGGGATGTTTCTGTAAGTTTTTAAATCTTAGGGGAAGTTTTTGCAATTAAATGAAACCTGATATATCAGTGTAATTATCCCTTAAAACAACACAGACATGAAATTTACACTTAATTTATGGTTTTAATCATTACCTAGTTTGTTCATATATAATTGATATCATGTAATTTTCCATTTTTTTGATTAAGTTTGGGTGAAGGCACAAAGAGATTGAGGTGATGGACGCCCAAATGCTGAATTAAGGAGAAGGCACTGTCATTATATAAGAGAGGAGAACTAATTGTTTTAGTCAATGTTACTTTCGCATTTACTCTGTTAAACCTAACATCAACTGAAACCCTCAAAAGGCTCAAACCAACTTAGTTAAATTCATGTAAAGAATATAATGGAGAATTTCTCTTTAAATAAAAATAACCAAATAATCGTTACTTAGATTTATTCAATATTAGCAACATGTTTCCAAACAGTTAATAATAATACCTCAAATTTATTAGTAAGTTAATATATATGATATGGCAGCGCATCGGTCCGGCACTTGGGATCGCGTGGCACATGTTCGAGCATCCACCATGTGGCCAAGGCTCCTTGAGCACGCACCTCTCTCTCTCTCTCTCGATCCCAGTCTTAGAAGTGTGGATACCTAATTTTTATAGTCAGAACAGCCAAGCCCGGACCGAATAGGATGGTCCTTTAACCACAACGTTGCTCGATAGCCATCGGCTGCCAACTGAGAGATCTTGCACAACTTGCATTAAATGTCTGTCCTCCTCTCTGACTCAATATTAAATATGTGAGATGCTCTGCAAATTCCCCGACACAAGTATGAGGAGTCTATGTCGCATGTTCACCAACAGTCGTAGGTGCATTACTCAGTTCACGCACAAAGACCCGCACTATATATTTACCTCAGTTGATAAACACATTTAATACACTCTTCAATCCCCCTCTAGTTTTCTCTCTTCACTAGAACAACTTACTGACTTGAGCATCAAAGTATCAATATACGTTGGGCATAACCTAGTCTTCGCAGCTTGGCTCATCTAGCTAGCTCCCGTTTATTCATCCTTGCCAAAGTTTCAAGTCGAGAGTTCCCCCATTATATAAATTCTTGAGTAGTCTATTGGTCAATCCAGCTATCACCTCAGTGTTTCAGACACGATCAATATAGATTTCCAATTTATTTATAATAATGTATTAATGGGACTTATTAATTAGCTCAGTTGGTTAGAGCATCTAGCTAATAGCTTGAAGGTTCACCGTTCACCTCAGTGTTTCATATTCCGAAACGATCAATATAGATTTCCGATTTATTTCTAATAATGTATTGATGGGCCTATTAGCTCAGTTGTTAGAGCATCGTGCTAGTGTGAAGTACTTCTATTTTTCTAGGGCCACAGTCTTTTCTATTTTTCCTATTATATTCTTTGGTTTTGGTATATCATCCAAACAAGGATTTCTTGAATTGTAGCTCTCAGGGTGTGCATTATTGCAGAGAACGTTTTGACTATATCTATATGGGTTTATATGTAAAAATGTTATCATGGATGTTGCTGTAGCCGCATTTAATCATTGCTGTGTTTGTTGCTGTTCAAGTGTAATTAAGCAGATTTGTCAACTAACTAAAGTTGATCACGACATTGTTTTTCCCACCTTCTTTTCTTGAACTAAAACCTTGACCACAAATTCTCTTTGGTTAACAGTTTTCGTTCGATCAAAGATGATCACCCTTTAACAAGTAATATTGGAATTTGGAAGATTCATATTATATTTGTCACGTGATTGGTCTCATTTTCATTATAATATATGCTAGTAAAATGACAAAGTTTATAGCATATTAATTTGGGTCACAAAATCAGTGACTGATCAGTGACTATTCATCAACTTCTTGTCTAAGTGTTATTGGAACAAATGCACGAGCGTAAGCCTCCAAACGTTAGCATCAATAGTCACGTGAATTTCATGTGTTTTGCTCGATTAATTAATGGCGATATGAAGTTTCCTACACCAATGTTTTCCTTTTTTTTTGAATAGTTTATGATCTTATAGCTTGTATACGGTGGAAGATGGATGAGCATAGGATGCCAAGAGTTCTGATCATGGCAGTCACTTCTGAAAGACAAATTAAAGAAGAAGGGAAAAGAAAGAAAGAAAGAAAAAATGTATGAAAGAAGCATCTGCTTCTTTAGGAATTGAAGAAAAGGGAAGGCAGTTAAACAATTGGAATAGTATCCTCGTACAATTATAATTATCCACTTTCTTTAGTATTGTTGATCCACAACGTACGCATTTGCATGAAGCCGCATTTCTTCTCCGATAAATATATTGTTAAAAAGATCATCAATTGATGTAATTTGGCAATTCGATATTATAGTAATTTAATCAGAGTTTTAGTTTTAAGTTTTTGCGAATTCAAAATTTCAAATACTATTAATAGGAAGAACTGTTTGCTTAATTCAAATTGGATTCGAATTCAAATAAACGAGCTATAAAACCGGAGAAAAATTATGAAAAAGATCTCAAAATTTGGCCTAATTTAGTAAATTTAACACTTAACATGAATAATTACACTTACACCCCCTATGATAGTTTCAGGATAACATCTTTTAACCAACCTTAGTGTTTCCGTTGAAATTTATAAATGGCATTCAAAATTTTCATTGAAAGTTCTTTTTTTTTTTGGAGGGAAATTCATTGAAAATTCTGTTTGTTCCTTATGTTAAAAGGTCAGATTACGTATGACTTTATTACCCGAACCGAAATATAGTTTTACATTTTGATATGGAGCTATCAATAAGTTCGAATTTGGACTAAATCAATATTAAATTCGAATGATTTTGGATTAGATCAGATTCAATAAAAATTGAGATAGATCAAAGGAGAAATATATTAAAATAATTTAAAATTGAAAGAAAGAACTAAACAAAAATACATATTATTTACCAAAAAAATTATTATCAGATGAAATAACATATATATATTTTTTCCTTATATTCAATTGAAATAAGGCAATCGTATAAACTTCAAAATAAAATGTTACAAACAAATGAAATATTTTCTTTAAAAAATTAATGAAAGATATATTATTACTGTTAATCATTTTTAATTATTAGCAGTCTTTATATATACATCTTTAAACAATTTCACAAAATATCATAAAAAAGCTAGATTTGAATTTTTGTTGTAGTTTCATATTCAATCAACTTATTTTGAATTACAAATATTTATAACCATATACAATTTTTGGGTGTAGTATGTTAAAATTTGAATCAAATTTGAAAAACACACACACACACACACAAACAAATAAATAATATATATAACATCCAACTACACTTGAGTTTGGTCTAATTACAACTTAATTCTTATTTTTTGTGTATTTACCATGCAGTTCTAAATTGCCAGAACATTCTGCTTTACACCCGACTCGATCAAACCCAACGAATTAAAAGAGTAAATGTATTACTCTCATTATTTTTTACAATTTCATATACGCAGTTAAATCATCTACAGACCATATAAGATCTATGGCCATGAGGATTTCAATTAACTTTTGAATAATGCGGAATTCCATTAAATCCATATATCTAAATTTTGAAAGAGAATCAACTAATTATGTATTATTGGTTGGTTATGATATATTCTTTTAGCACTCAGAACTAATTAATTGACAGGATTTAGTTGATTTGGAAATGAGTAGGGTTATCCCATTTGGGTTATTGGTCAACCCAACATATCCCAAAGATGCGTAGGTTGTAATAATCAAGATTAATGAAAATCATATCGCTCAAAGATTAATAAAGCCTCATTGTTATTGCATGGGGTGGAAAGTAAAAAATTATTGCAAAAGTAAACTCTGTTTGCATTATCTTTTCAGACAATTTTAATATATATCAGTTTTGTTTTTCGGATAATAATATAAATCATGGTGAATGTAAAATTACAAAATAGAGAATAAAAAATATCTGGAATCAATGCAAAAAAAACTAATATTATGATTGAAAAAACTAATTATGAAAATACTCTTAAAACTTTCATGTGAAAAATATGGACTCTTTACGAGAATAGAATAGATGAGGGATGGAGATTTGAGATATTTATAAGATGAAGAATTTTTTATTCGAGATTAGAATTTCGATCCTATCCAAAAATGTTGGATTCCTAGATTTGACCGAAATCGAGCTGGACTTGGGTATTTCCAATATTTTGTATTGCATTCAATTATGCCAACTAAGATCTACAGGACGAATGTACAAATTAAAATAGCAAAGAAATTGTTGAAAGAACATTAATCAATTATAGGGTGCGATCATACCAGCACTAATGCACCGGATCCTTTCAGAATTCCGAAGTTAAGTGTATTTGTACGAGAGTAGTACTAGGATGGGTGACTCCTGTGAAGTTCTCGTGTTGCACCTCTTTTAAGAGTGCAACAAAAAAATATATATTTATCAATTTAAAGAAAAAAGAAAAAAATGTCTAATCAAACTATCAAAGTTAAAATATTTCATAAAAGTAACGAAATACATAAGAAAATAATATATGCCAACAAGGGGTTGGTCAAGTGGTTGAGGGTTCTTTCCTGAAGGTAAAGACCAAGGTTCGAATCCCCCCAGTCACTTGGGGTGTGTGCGTAAAAAAATATATATATATATACATAAGAAAATAATATATTTTTCAATTGTTTAAACTTAAATCCGCTTGCCGTTTAAGTACCTTAAAATTACGATGAGATTAATTTCGAACACAAATTAAGATTTGAACAAGTCGGAAAGATAAAGATCTTAAAAACATCTAGAATATGCCCATATATACTAAATACAAACTCCAAAGAAATTATGATGAAGA
>JBBMKE010000003.1:13630145-13642019 GCA_037834125.1 Lippia alba
CACAAGACTAATTAAACACTAATTGTTCTATTATACTTTGTTTAGATTACTTATAACAACATAAAACTTATTTAAACATAAAAATGTAAACATTTTTGGCGATTATTTATACTTTTGTTCCATGATGTGCCCGGCTATTCTAATTTATGTTGTTGACGTGGTTGTCAGGTAAACATTTTCGGCGATATATTGATTTTTCTGCGAAAAGCCGAAATCGAATCAATGTTACAAATTTTTAAAGCTATAGAACTTATTTGTAAAAAAGAATTTTGATAGGACTAAAATGTCAAAACGAATTGTAGGGCCAATTTTATATTTTTATTTTCAGTTAATTGACATAATATTTTCACAGTATTAAAATAATAACAGTTAAGTTTTCTTATGTCAAAATGTTAATTAATTTTGAAAGATAAACTTATGGGTATTAAATACTTATTTTTTGTCAAAGTAAGTTTATTCCCTATTTAAATTGTTCTATGTTATCAATTTTTCATTTTTTTCCCTTCAATAATTAAGTATTTTTCTTTCAATTTTGATTGGTATCTTTGTTTACCTAATAAAAAAATATAAAAAATATATATTTTATATATAATTGTTGAGTTTATACAAAATAAAAATGATGTCACGAGAAAATATACTTAAATTTGAATTAAAAATAATAAGGACCATATATCTACTCAAAACCTTCTTTATTTTTAAATAAAACAGTTTGATAAACAATATATTTATTAAAAATTAGATAAAATATCATTTTTCGTCCTCTAAAAATGCCTTTGTTTGATTTTGGTCCTGATTTTTTAATTTTTCTCACACTACATTCTTTTTTATTCCACAATTCTCAATTTCAGTCATTTAGCTAACGGACGTCAATTTTTTTTAGCGGAAAAGGACGCATGTCACTTACGTGCCCTGTATAAATATGAATGGCGTGTGAGTGGCACGGGCCTTTTTTACGTCAATTTTTTTAACATAACGGACGTTAACTTTTTAACGGAAAAAGTCGCGTGTCACTTACGCGCCCTGAATAAATGTGAGTTTCGTGTGAGTGGCACGCACCGTTTTTCGTCAATTTTTCAACGTCCGTTAGTTAAATGATTGAAATTGAGAAACATGAAATAAAAAAAATGCAATATGATAAATGTTAAAAGATCATATCCAAAATTGAACAACATCTTTAAAGAACGAGAAATGATATTTTTCCTATAAATTATATATTATCTTTGTGGAAAAATAAAACTAAATGAGGCTATCCACATATGCTCTTAGATGGATGGCATTGTGAGTTATGGATTACTATATAGGGAAAATTTTATTTTACTACCCTGCTAGATATATGGTAATTACAACGCAGTCTATCTTTATTCAAAAATTACAATTTAGTCCCTAAATTTTATGGACCGTTGATGATCCCTCTATTCCTGTCAGGTTCCGTTAGATTGATTTATATCCTTCTATTAGTTTAATGAATAAAATTACATATTCATCCCTACAATATACATATTTCAACAAAACAATCCCTAGGTATTACAAATATAACAATGCAGTCCTTTGGCATAAAGCTCAATTCTGATGGAATAGAGGAATCACAAACGGCTCATAACATTGAGGGATTAAATTGAAATTTTCTAATAAAAATGGGTTGTATTATAATTACCCTATCTGGCTAACAGGATAGTCATATGTAATTTTTCCTTACTATATATAGATTATACTTGAACTTTGAACATTTGATATTGAGAAAATATCATTTTTCATCCTCTACATATGACGTTTTTCGGTTTTGGTCATGAATTTTTCACTTTTCTCACATTGCATCCTCTATGTTTCAAAAAATCTCAGTTTCAGTCTTTTAGCTAACGGATGTTAATTTTTTTAACGAAAAAGATGTGTGTCACTCACACGCCCCAAATGAATGTGAGTGGCGCGTGAGGGACACGCGCCTTTTTCCGTCTAATATTTAGCTAAAGGACTGAAATTGATATTTTTTGAAACATAGAGGATGCAATGTGAGAAAAGTGAAAAATTCAGGATTAAAACAAAAAAACGTCATATAAAGGACGAAAAATGATATTTTTCCTTTGATATTTATATATTTAATTTGGAAAATTACATCTAACTATCCTGCATTTAGGCCTAATTACAACTTAGTCCACAATTTTCAAAAAATTACAAGTTAGTCCCTTACTTTTGAGAACCGTTTCTGGTCCCTAGAGTTCCGTTATGCCATTCCAAAAATACCTCTATTTATTGTTAAAGTCATATTTTGTAGAGATCATTTTGTTATTTTTGTAAACTTTAGGGATGATTGTGTAATTTTGGTCATATATTCAATGTAACACTCATAAAACCGTTAACGGTATAAGTGTACTTTTACAAATTCCGTTAAGGAACTTCAAACCAAACAAGATTTATAGGGACTAAAATGTAATTTTTTGATAATAATGGACTGTATTGTAATTAGACCTAAATATAGTCAGATGCAATTCTCCCTATTTAATTAATTTCGAATGTTCAAACAGTTTTTTTAATTTTGGGTTAACGTTTCCTCTAATTCAATTATATGAGCTAGTTGTCCATGATTTGGATTAATGATTTTACATAAGAAATTTTTAGCAATCACTCAAAACATAATTTCAACTAATGTTTCATTATTATTTTTGAAACTTATACACCCGGGACACTTTTAAAAATAACATTTGTAGTATCATATCGTATTGGACATGCGTATAGGATACCGTAGCTGATACTACTCACGTAGAAAATTTAAGAAAAGATTTATATCTATTGATGTTTTTGTGTCGTATTGTATCTGTATCCGTGCATCATAGGATATACCTCATAATAAAGGGGTGTTTTTTTGTAAAACAGGCACACCCAAAAGGTTAGTGGGACTCGAACTAGAATTTTATTTTTTTTTACACTCTCAGAGCCCCCCAGGCCCAATTGAGTGAAGGACTAATCTCCCGGGATATCTAAAGGCGCTTATTGCGGGGACCGCTCCCAACGTAGTTTTTTACATCCACAAGCTTCGAACCTGAGACCTTGCTTAAGTAAACTCAAGCCTCTATCCACTTGAGTCAACTGTCCGTTGGTAGAACCCTTAGGCCACTTGCACATGAACGAAAGGGTGCTTGTTAGGGTTTTTTGCTACGGTTTCGTTTGAATTATTTGATTTCTATAATTTTAATTATTAACAAAATTTTAATAAACTACATAATTATCGTGCAAGGCACAACATTACTAGTTATCTAAACTATACTTTCAAAATATCAATTGTTTTGTCATAAAAAAAAAGTTTGTCTCACCATTCTAATTACATATCGTGTTCATATCCTCATGTCAGTGTTTTACATCATAGAATTACATGTGAATAAAATAAATTTTCATATGTATGCAGTTCAAGAGCTAGTCAAACATGAAGAAGTTCTTGGGATTTTAGGTCCCCATGGATTAACAGAAGAAGCAGTTGCTGCAGCACTTGGAGAAAAAGCTGGAGTTCCGATTCTTTCCTTCACTTCAAGAAGCTCCTACACTAAAAATCGCTACTTTGTCAGGACAACAGTGGACGATTCAGTTCAAGCACAGGCTCTAGCAGCCATTTGCCAGAATTTCAACTGGCCTGGAGCTGTGATTTTGTATGAAGACACTGTATCTAGTAATATTTTTCTCTCTCATCTGATTAATGCATTCCAAGATGTTGAGATTCGACTATCGCATGCAACTTCCATCTCCATATCCTCGGAGGACACTCATATCTTGAAGGAACTCAACAATTTAAAGATGAAGGAAACAAGGGTTTTTCTGGTGCACATGAACCCTAAATTGGGTGAAAGATTATTTGCTCTCGCGAAAATTGCAGGAATGATGAGCAAAGATTATGCATGGATCATCACTGATAGACTATCCATCTTCTTGAATTCCATGGATCCCGACAGTCGTGATCCAATGGATGGGGTTCTGGGCATAAGACCTCATGTATTCCCCTCGAAAAAATTAAAAAGTTTTCGAGAAAGGTGGAAAAGAAACACGCTCTCAAACAATGACGCTATGGAGCTGAATATTTATGGTTTATGGGCGTATGATGCATTAACAGCATTAGCAATTGCAGCAGAAAAGACGATCGATGATACAGGCTTCCAAATTTCATCATTTCGTTCCATTTTTCTTAGTGAGCTTTTAAGCACAAAATTCAGAGGGTTGGCTGGAGATTTTGAAGTGAATAGCGGCGTATTAAAGCCTTCTGCGTTTGAGATCTTCAATTTGATTGGAAATGGGGAAAAGGTTGTGGGATTTTGGACTCCCGAAAGAGGAATACTAAGAGAAATGAGTAAATCAGGTGAATCGATGAGCATAAATTCGAGAAATGAACTTAAAAGTGTCGTGTGGCCTGGTGATTCAACTGTACAACCGAGTGGTTGGTCAATCTCTGCAACAGGAAAGCTCAGAGTTGGAGTTCCTTGGAAACCTGGATTCAAACAATTTGTCAACGTGACAATTGATCCTGTAACGAATATCACTCATGCAACTGGTTTTGTTGTAGATATCTTCTTGGAGGCATTGAAGGTGCTACCCTTCTCCATTGATTATGAATTCATTTGTTATAATGATAGCAATTTAGGCAAGAGGTGGGCTTACGACAATATGCTTCACAGGATACCTGAGGTAATTTCGTCTTATGTTCCTTTTTTGACATTGTTATTTAGGGGATTAATTTCATCTTCGGTATAGCAACTTTGGTCTATTTAATTTTGGTACCATGAATAATCATATTTCTCATCAAGTTGCATAACATAATTTTTCGACCCGTTACGTTTAGTATTGATTGAGAAAAATATGTAACAATCATCTGAACATGGTCATTTAAATGTCAACTTTAACTATGATGAATGTTTCACTTGTATTATTCCGTCAACACTTTGGTAATGTGAGAGATCGTCAGTAATCTGGCAAAGAGTGAAAATTATTATAGTTTAGAAGTATTTATGGAGAAACTGTTTGCATTGCAACAGAACTGAACTAGGTAATCATGAATATGATACTAAAAACGAGAAATTAATATATATCTAAGGAAATTTATATTCAATGTGCTAAGGTTTTTGTATAATAATAAATATATCCTTATTTATAAACAAGAAAATATATATTATTCGTGTAAAATTTGTGAAAATGTGACATAGAGAGATTTTAACCTGCATTGACTGGGCTCTAATAAATCTTAGATAGATGAAGTGTTGGATACTAGTCTGATCTTCCAATAGGGTGAACATAACTTGCCAAAGAGTTACTGATGAAGCTTTTACCTGAATAATGAAACCTTAAGGATATATTATCTTATAATTTCTCAAAGGTTTTTAACATATTTCACCCCATGTTAGGTGAAATGGGCAAGAAAAATCCTTATTACAAAAATTAATATAAAAATCCTGTTTTTCAAAATATTTGTAAGGCGGACCCTGAAAATTTATGGTGTTGGACACCCAATAAAAGTGCGACTAAAACACTAATTTTCTCTATTTATTGGATGCAAAATGACTGATTTACCTTTTTATATTCTAATATATATAATCCCACATCTCTCTATATAACCTTTGTTATATTTGTTTATAGGCTTCTTCAGGCAATTTTATTTTGTTCAGAGTCTTGGTGCATATATAAAAGTATTGAATAATATTGAGAGATGTGAGATGATTTATATCAGAATATAAAAGGGTAAATTTGTTATTTGGCTTCCAATAGATAGAGAAAATTAGTGTTCTACTAATACCAAAAATTTTCAGGTTCACCATACAAATATTTTGAAAACACAGTGTTTTTTGTGTTAATTTTTGTAACACGAAACTTTTTTTTTTTTTTTTTGTCATTTCACCTAACACAGGGAGTATATTATAAATAACTCATTTTTGAAATAAGAGCAACTAATTGGTATACACGAAAAAGCGTCAATGTCGTGACTATAATAGATTTTTTTTATTTTTCCCTCATGCCGATAGGATTACGACATGGTCGTTGCGGATACCACAATTTGGGCTCCACGATCATTATACGTAGATTTTTCGTTACCGTATTCTGAATCTGGTGTGATTATGGTCGCGAAAAATAAAAAACCAGTGGACTGGTGGATTTTCATTAAGCCGCTGAGATGGGATCTCTGGGTAGCAATTATAGTGGCCTGCATTCTAATGGGAGTAACTCTTCATATATTGGAACGCCAAGAATCTCACAATGGCGAAGAGTCTGTTACTTCACATGTCAGGCAACCTGGAATGGTTTATTGGTCTCCCATATCAATCCTTGCTTTCCAGGAAAGTAAGTCATCTTCATCACTCTAAATCCAGTCTAGTACTTTTCTCTCCGTATGATATTTTAATTAGAAAAAAAAAATCGAAGTATATCAATTTCTGTACTTTACCATAGCGATCGTCCGAAGTTGGCGATTGTTATAATTTTTCATATGGGCTCACTTTCCGATAGCAAATCGCACGAATGTTTAGCACTAGATTAATTACTTAATTAATCGTATATTTGTTTTAAAATAAGGGAGAATTGCATCTAACTACCCTGCATTTAGGCATAATTACAACCTATTCCATGATTTTTAAAAAAATACAAATTAGTCTCTATGAGAACCGTTTGTAGTCATTAGGGTTCCATTATATCATTCCAAAAATGTCCCTGATTTGTTGATAAAGTCATATTTTGTAGGGATCGTTTTGTTATTTTTGTAAATTTTAGGGATGATTTTGTAATTTTGGTTATGTAATCAATGTAATACTCATAAAACCGTCAGGGGCATAAATCTCCTTTTACAAATTCCGTTAAGGAAGCTCAGATCAAACAAGATTTATAGGGACTAAAATGTAATTTCTCAAAAATAATGGATTGCATCGTAAATAGATTTAAATACAGGATGGTCATACGTAATTCTCCCTTAAAAATAATAAACTTTTTTAGTTAGCATAACTGTCCTGAGCACTTCAGATCACGAGTGAAATGTTGTTTTTTCTTATAATCTCAATCGTCCTCTATCATTGCTGACAGGGAATATGGTCAAGAATAATTGGTCTGTTTTTGTTCTAGTTTGTTGGTTGTTCATGGCGTTCATACTGATGCAAAGCTTCACGGCCAATTTATCAGCTATTTTAACCGTGGATCAGTTAAAGTCTTCTCTTTCTAAGGATTACAAAGTAGGTTATCATGTGGGCTCCTTCATGGAAACGTTTCTAACTGACAAGCTAAATATCAGCGTATCAAGGCTTAAACCCTATGCATCGATTCAAGAATTCCATGATGCTCTGACTAAAGGAAGTAAAAATAAAGGTGTTGATGTCGTAGTAGACGAGACCCCGTACATGAAGCTTCTCATGAGTCGATATCAATCTCAATACAAAAAGATTGGTCCTACTTACCGGACAGATGGTCTGGGCTTTGTAAGTTCTTCCATCCTCATTACATGTAGTATCTAAGTTTTCGTTGTAATACCACTACAATCATCATCAGATGGTCCAAACCACTTTAAAATTCATATGTCGGGGTGCCTGACATGTGTGGTTCTCAAGGTGATTGTTTCGACCATCTCATGATGATTGTTATGATCTAGCTAGCCCAAAGTTAATTTTCAATTTTGAAATTCAATAATACGAAATGAGTAAAACTCAATTCTTGTAACACTAGGTTTGCAATTAAATCTCATAAATTCTAAAATTTTACAATCGACATCTAATTTTATTAGTAGCCAGAATTCGCCACTTGGCTGGACATCATGGCTATAAACATTTGACTTGTATGAAAATTGTATACACGTGGCAGATATGCACATTTGACCCTATAAATTTGCAATTATTCTTTTCATTGACCAGTGGAACATTCTTGAAGTTAAAGTGGAGATGTTTAACACAAAATCGATAGTCTGCATTTGGAATAACATTTCCTAGAGGTTGCGCTTTCATTGGTACAAAAATTAAAATTGCAAACTTAAAAGACTGAATTTATATATTTGTCGCATGTATAAAATTTTTATACAAATCAAATATTTATAGTCATGTCATCTAACCAAGTGTTCAATTCCGGCTACTAATTAATTTTTCAATGAAAATCAGACATAAATTGCAAAATTTTGTAACTTACACGATTTAATTGCAATTTTCGAAATAAACATGACTAAATTGCCCAAAATTTAAAAGGACCAAATTTTTACTTTTACCTAATTTAAAACATAACTTAAAATAGGAGTTTTAAGAACTGATACTTTAATATCCAAACAAGCCCAAAGGATTTTCTACAATGAACTGGAACCTAAACATAGCCTAAATTAGCACACACGGCTATTATGTTTTTGAGTCTAGTTTGGGCTTAATTTCATTCTGACACATTTAACTTTGATATTATACATTATTTTTTCACAAATCACGTCCTATAACTCCCAAGATTTATCAACTTTTCATATCTTTGACCCCTTTTCGATCGTTAAGTGTTAGTAGAGCAGAACACCTGAGTACCTGACACTATGCTATCTGCCAAATCCCAGATTTATAAGGTGTTCATATTTTGATTCGTTATGCATTAATACGGTAAGGTCCAAACTCCAAAACTGAAAATTAATAGATATTAAAGGTTATGGTAGGCAATGTGAGAGAAGTAATATTGCATGATGTCAAAATTAAACTAAAGTTGACGAGTTTTGATGGAAATTTTTGTTGTTGTCGTTCACCAGGCTTTTCCTGTCTCGTCTCCCTTAGTCGCAAGTTTCTCAAGGGCTATCCTGAATGTTACTCAAGGCCCCTTAATGAGTTCTCTGGAACAAAAGAACTTCGGGCCTGCATATTCTTCACAGGATCCACTCTCCTCAGTAATCACGCAAGGGTCATCTAGCCTTACTCTTGCTGAATTTGCAGGCCTCTTCCTTCTTATTGGATCGTTGACTTTATTTGCTCTATTCTGCTCGGAGACCAAACTGTTACGAAAATTCATTAACATGACCGAACATCTTATCCATAGATGCTGCGCATTTTTCAATCCGCAAGTTCATTCCATGGAGCGCGCAAGAGGTGATGGTGGAGCTGCGGAAGAAGCTATTGAATTAAGTGATGGTGGAGCTGCGGAAGAAGCTATTGAATTAATTCGAGAGAGATCCAATACTCATCCTCATGGTCGAGAAGGTGAAGAAACTGATGAAACCAGTCTGAATGATGAGACAAGGGGATAGAGTGAACTGACAATCTTGGACAACTTGTTCTTGTTTTGCACTTGTTAAATGGCTTGATCAAACGAAACCCGAGCTTGTTGTGGGCTACATATAAGAGTTTACTGTGTTCTAGATGTTCCAAAAAACAGTATTTTGTAATTTCTATGGAGTTCGGAGAATTATTACGTGTATTTGTTAACGTATATTGTAATTTAAGTTTCATGTTCATATGGAGTCTAATATTAGTAATTAATTAATAGCATCATGTAAATTTTGATATAATCCTTTTTTTTTTCAACACGCACACCCAAACAGGGATTCGAACCCGAGACTTCGCCCTGTTCGCTCAGAGGCTACAATTAATATATATATATATGCTTTATTGCAAATTTGCTTTCGTAGTTGTAGCTGGGGCAAATAAATAGTCTAATAATAAACATCTACGACTATCTATGTTGCACGGATACGGACACGGTGACACGGATACGACACGACACGGCGACATGGATTTTTTAAAAATTTTAGGACACGACACGGTTATATTTTACATAAATAAAAATATTTTATATACAAATAAAAATATTTTACAAGTATAATCTACGTAGCACAAAATATTTATAAGAATATGTAATATTAAAAACTCAAATAAGTTTTGTTAATTCAATTTTCTCTCCAAAAAATTCAAAAAATATTAAAAAATGGGTAAAAATTGCCCCGCCGTGTCGGACACTTTGCTTTGTCGTGTCCGAGCCGTTCGGACACTTCGCTTTGCCGTGTCGGACACTTCACCTCGCTGTGTCCGACACCGTGTCCCAATTTATTTTTTTTTCGGACACTCCATTTGTCGTGTCCAACACGTGTCGGAGCCGTGTCGGACACTGCACGGGCATTTTTTGGCGTGTCCGGACATCATAGACGACTATAAATTAATAAGTTACAGGTTTGAGTTTCATAAATGGTAATAAGGGGTTGTCTATTAAAAGTTCACTTTATACTGACACATGAGGTCGAACTGTACTAGACCGTATACTATATTATCTTTTTTAATAAATTTGCATATTTTTTTAAAAAAACATGATAGTTTTACGTAATTTTAAATTATACAAACAATCACCCACCTTCTTTTTAAGATTTTATTTTTATAAAATCACTTATATCTTTAACCGATATTTTTAACAAATTAGTAAGTTCTTCAAAATTAAAATTTATTTTGTTCAATTCTAGAGAGCATAAGCTATAATATGACATACATTTTGACTATATTTTATTGTCCTTTGTATTTTTTAAAATAATTTTTTATTTTATTTTTTAAAATACCCAACTACACATATATATTAAAATTTTAGATAAATGAAACTAAAATAAAATAAAATAATTTTTTATAATTTTATTTTAAAATAATAACAAAATAGTTTTTCAACTCCCACCTCGGCTTATATTAATATACTAAAATAATTAATAATTAATTTTTATTTTGTTATTTATATATTTTTCTTCAATTAATTTTCATATGAAACCACATAAATACGATTTAAATATATTTGTACAACCATCATATTGTGGGCTGCATCAGCAATTGTACGTTTTGAATTTTTTCAAATCACGTTAATTTAAATTTTTTTTCTTAAATCCCTTCTTTTTAGAACACGTCAATTTATTTTTATACAAACATGATTTCATATGTGTCTATATATATGCATGAATGTATGTATGTTAATCATCTTAAAAGAGATTCACATTATCAAATTTAAAATAAATATATATTTCATAATTTTTTAAATATTATACAGTGTAATTTATGATATTCCTCATTATTAAACATCAAATTATTTATTTATTAAATAATATATATGTTAGAAACATTATATCTCTCAAATAATTAATAACAATCAAGTGCAAAACTAATAAGACTCACTTTATATATCCACATTGATGATATCGGAATTGGTTGTCTGAAATCAAACACTAAGCATCATATATTTGTGTGTGAAGGGAAGACCATCACAGGAGTTGAGCCTCATAAACTAGGTTCCCAATGAGCATGGGTTCTACCAGCTAGGGTAACACCTTGAGGACGAAGAAGGTGAAGCTATGAAAGCTTAAAAGATGTGCAGCAATGGGGTTTTCCAATTCAGTGTAGTGTTTCTTGTGAATGAAGAAAATTGTGAAGAGGGTGAAGATTCCTTGAGGAATGTGGGGAGAAATTCCTCTATTTATAGGTTGTGGGTAAGGGGTATTTGGTAATATCACCCGTGTGGTCCTGAAATAGCATTGTCCTAGACACGTGGCGGGACGTGAGGGCCCGAAAGCGACGTGCGTGCGTCACTTTCACCTTTTAGGCAGTTACGTACAACTGTTGTGTCAGCGGCAGTTAAGGGAAAATGCTAGCCAGTGAGTGCGGGGACGCTCGAGAATAGGATCCTCTTGTGGGGAAGGGAAAATGCAGAACCATCGAGTGATATAAGCACGAGGGCGGGTGCCCGCCTCCAAGGGTGAGCCCTCAGCGAAGGGTGTCTTCCCTGGCGAGATTTGTTGCGAGGGTTAAGGCAGGATCCTTTCGCGAGCCTTGTTCCCTCGAGGGTTTCGTGCCAGTATCCTGGGATTTCAAAGGGTACTTCAAGATGGTAGCACGTGTTCAGTGAAGATTCGAGTGTGTTTTGGGTCCATCATTTGCCCACCAAATTCTGCAGTGC
>JBBMKE010000003.1:13646425-13672524 GCA_037834125.1 Lippia alba
GATAATTACAGAAATTGAGTTTATCTAGGATTCCTTAGGGCTGTTATCTTGGCCTATTTATGTTGCATGTTTTGGTTATTTTTCATTAAGCAATATAGAATTACAAATTTTCCAACCCTAATTTATGAGTCTATCCTTCCCCAATATTTCTCTCGTTTTCCGATTGGTCTTACCAGGAAGTTCTTCTTCGCAATCTCAATTTCTTCAGAGTTCGAGATCGCTCTAATCGTCTCTAGGATAACTATTATTATCACTGGTGCTTTCATTGCGTTTCGATCATAATTAGATTCGTTAGCACTACAAGTTTTCAAACAGCCTAACAACGAGTGCGTGGACAAATGATCTCCCACACCGGGCCTTTGCAACAACTCACCCAAACCATGCAGCAATTGCAACACGACTTATCAGTCTACCATAAATGAACGGAGGCATCACGAGCAGATTCGAAATCGTCCAGTGTGATTTCGTATATCGACGCTCGTCCAACCTTCGACCCCAATCTGATAACTCCGTTGGGGATTGAGATACCTATACCATTTTTGTCTATTGACACGCTAGTGGAAGAGAATCTTCATGTAATTACAGTTGGCCAACCTCTAATGGTTGTCGATCCTTATTCAGAAGATTCGAACAACAATGAATTTGTGGAAGAACAGATCATTCCAAATCACGTCTCAATTGCTTTTTCCCATCCGAGTTCTGAGTCCACTTGTGTAGTTTCAGATCCATCTCTGGTGCAGTCAGTTTCGCAAGAACAATCTGCTGGAATTTTCGAACCATTAGTCACCGTGGATGTTTTGTTAATTCACAGTCTGGCAGGCACAATATGCCTCGGTCCCCCAGGGTTTCAGGCATGATCGGCAACATAGTGGTGGAAGTTTTAATAGATGGGAAAAGCACGCACAATTTCCAGCCCCCCGTGGTCGAAACATTACAACTTCTAATGGCTACGATACAACCGTTTTGTGTTTATGTAGGAAACCACGTCTCATTCTTATGTAAATTGATGGTTGATCACAAGCGTATGGATGTTCAGTTTGATGTGGGTGAGCAGGTGTGGTTGGACTTGCAGCCTTCTCGACAGCATTCCGTGGTTCGTCGGTTTAATCACAAGTTAGCTACGAGGATGTTTGGTCCTCTTAAGGTGGAGGAACACTGGTCAGTCGGTTGGTCCGAGGGTAATTTGGATGATACCTCATGGGCATCGGAGGCAGAGTTATGGCGTTTGTTCCCTGGTTTATACCTTGAGGATAAGGTGAATTCTAGTGGCCGGGAGAGTGATATGGATGGGGGCCATACCGGGGTTCGTGAACTGGCCGATGTTGATGAGGGTGATCCCACGGGAAGTGGAGATGATGCCGCTGGAAGTGGGGAATGTAACACCCGATACACTGGGATGCCACATCCCCCACACTATAGTTCAATTCACATATGAAATGAAAAATTCCAAACGTACAGCGAACGGGTGACAATAATAAAATAACCCTTGCTAGACGGAAACTAACCCTATAAGCAATTAATCGAAATCAGATATGCATATGACAAACATACTATATCCATCATGATCAATATTTACAACCACTGTCAATGACACTCCCGGCCCAAAATTTCATAATACATGTACACAAAATTTCTCAAGTACCACATATGCATCAATAACAAAATGTGTGATTATGCTAGACACAAATTAAAGACACTCCACGACTCTAATTCCCACCTAGCATGCACCTGCAAAAGACTGAAAATGATGGGGCGTTAGTATATGGAAGACTGAGTGAGGGGTTATACTAAATATAAGCGCAATACATTCAAGTTATAATCTCGGGGTGAAGTTGTGCAAGAAAATAATATTAGTTCACGAAATGGCTGAACTTTGCCTGAAATTACAACTATCAAATTTTAGCAATTATTATTTAGTTACAATCAATCAGTGGCCCGGCGAGTGAGGGCAAATCTCCAACCAAACGCCCAGTAGTGAATGATACCAATGTTTCAATTAAATATAATAGTGATCGAACAATCCATTATAGTGCACAATTAGCAATTTCATATAACCTTTTGCCTCCTTGTAGCGCCTCCCCTAGCACTACAACCCCCGCACCGCAGCACTCCCCAAGTGGAGGTTAGACCTACACTCAGGAAATACTACGGCGAACGGTGTAACTGGTATTTAAATAAGACAAGGGGTATCGCACAGCGGAAGATAAAGAAATTTAAAACTTTATAAACAAACGGGGATGATGACGCATAATGTTAAATTATAATTCTATTGATTTAAGTAACTGGCACAAAAAGGAGTATATGATGGGATATTGGAGTAAAACACATGAATAATTATTTTTAGGAATGGATATACTCATTATTATGTGACCTTGAAATCAGTTCTGATCTACTTCAAGATACCTCTAGTTGTCGCTCTTGAAACCATGCGTTTTAAAACAGGCGAGGAGCTAGTCAAAGTAACTAAGTGAAGAGTATTAATAATTATAGGTATAAGTAGTTATATAAGAGTACATGACCAATAAATTCTTGATCTAAATAATTTCAAATAGAATATAACAAATAAGATACGGTTCATAAACTTAAAGTAAGTGTAAGGGTTTGTGAGAATATAATTAAAGTATGAACCGCTTGATAAAGAATTTATATGGCCCACAAGTAAGGTTCTTTCTCCCGAACTCCGTAAATATTTGTAAAATAGTATCGGGCTGATCAAGGCACCGATACATTAGTAAAACCAAATATGATAATTCTCCACAACTCTAGTGTCAATAGGGGAGCAAACTCTAAAGACGGTATAAGTAATGATAAGTGGAAAATACGTTCCCGGGAGGTTGTCTCCCATAAGCTCTTGTTCACGGAATAGCTAACCTCGAACTAAACCACTACCAAGAGTGTAAGTGACGGTCCGTATAATAACCACTCTCGGCCCGATACCTTCCGGGTAATTACTTCTACGGGATGCCGTCAGAACCCATAATAATGATAAGGATAAATATTTCACTTGCGTAGTCAAGAATCAGTTCTTAGTAAGAATAGGACTAAGTATATAAAGTTCGGGTAAGATCTTGATTCTGACTTAAAGTATTTTCCTCATAAAGAGGTATATTGTATTGTAGTAATATGTATAGGTAGGAAATCAAATAATTGGAAGATTTGGAAATCATTTTATAAGTATATACACATATAGGCATGATTCCAGTTGAAAAATATTTTTATCCTCACCTAGTCCTGAGATTTAAGCGGAATGTGGATCCCACTGTTCAGTGTTATAGTCGCCTGAAAATAGTATAACTAATGTCTTAGAACTATGTTCTTAATATCCTAATTAAAGAGTCATAGAAAGAACATAACACGTAGCACGTTAAAGAATTCCCGGTAAACCCAAATTTAACCGTTTTAAGGGAATTCAATTAATAATTTAGGGTTTATGAGGTTTTTAGCTAACCAAATATTTATTAATCATTTTATGATCCTAATTATAAATTTTAAAACAATTTATGGGGCTTAACTTAACAATGTAGGTCACATTTTGAGAATAGTTCACAATTTACCGTTTTTGGAAAAATTTGGGTAAAATCCTTCTTTAAAAAATTTCAAAAATATTTTTATAATTATTTTATAGTTATTTTCGAAAATTTAGCCTTTAGGTTGACAAAAAATTCAAAATTACTTTTGAAAACATTTACTATTCAATTTTCTAAGAATTAAACACTTTATAACACAAAATTAATCACACACACTATATCACACGTGCACTTTAGGGCTCAAGAACACCAATAACATGTTCTTAGACTTATTAATGTGTTCATATATGTTCATGATCATGCCAATTAAATTTCTTGTTCATATCATGAGATTTAACCTCAATGTAGCACTTTAAGTCATCTAATTCATAAAATTAATTCTAAATAAATTATTCTTGGCATGAATTTAATATAATGAGACCATAAATATTTAAATACATGTTCCTACTATATCATAGCATAATTCATGGATTAAAATAAATTAAATTCATGTATGAACTCACATTATTCATAAAACTAGCTTAATTAGCACATATATTAAAAATAAAATTCCTAAAGCATAATTTAATTAACTCTAAGACTACCATAATTCATAATATATTAAAAAAATAATATAAAGCATGAAATAATAAAAAAAATTCCACCTTATGTAGAGAGAGATGGGGAGGCCGAGAGCTTTAGTGAGAGAGTGAGGTTTTCATGTAAGTTTTTGTGTTGCTCTTGGAGGCTATATATAGTTGGAATTTAGGGGCTTACCTTGCAATTAGGAAGGATTTTGGGCTGATGATTAAGGGTTTAGGGTAGTTAAGTGTATAATTTAGGGTATTGAGTTGTTATGCTAGGTGTATATGTGAGGTATGTGCTTAGGTATACATGCATTAGGTCATAATACTCTAAATTAAAAGAAATCTAAAATAGGATAAAATTAATAAAAAAATTATAGTACAATATCTAGGTTTGAGTTTGAAATGGAGAAAGTTGCAAAAGAAAGAGGTTTGAAAGAGCTTTTCGATCATTATAAACATTCGGCGTTTACACGTTTACCTTTTAAGTAGTAAGCGTTCGGAATTTTAGAAAATAAGAGAAAATATATGAAACGGAGCTAGGATATGATCCAATTTCTAAAAAATTGATTATGATTCTTAAAAGAAATTTAGGATCGTTTTGAGTATAATATTGGATAGTAAATGTCGCACGGTTTGAAAGTTAGTTTTTACGGCGGAAATAGTATTTTTAAAAAAATAAAAAATATATAGAAAAATTTATAAAATGAGCTAGGGTTTGAACTAATACTTGAAAAAGTCTTAAAATTCATAGAAAAATCATCGATATGGCTATAAGATTGGAAAAAAAAATCGTTAAAATTCGAAAATGTGTAAATTAGGGCAAAACTAGGGTTTCACGGCCGGTTTTGGATACTATGAGAGTTCTAATGAGAATTAGGGTTTGGAAATGATACCAAAATTTATAAAATTTTTTAAGGATTCATATAAACCAAATATTGGATAGGTAAAAATGTCCCGGTAAATTCCTACATTTAGAAATGAATAGTAACTAGAGACCTAAAGGGAATTTTTGATGAACAAATTTCAAAGGTTGTCTTAGGATGATAAAAACTAGAATATAAATCCGAGAATGATAAGATATAACTCTCTAGGGTTTCATGAACGATATGTGAAGGTTTAGGTTTGGTAAATGAATAGTGATATGAGTCTAATATTAGGATTTCGATCGAACTAGAACACAAAGGTATGTAATTTATTTAAAATGAAACACATAATGGATTGAGGTTATAAACGCTTTCTTGTAACCTTTTACTTACCTGTCTCATCCTTGTCCTGAAAATCCGGGCTGTTACATGAACGCTCCACTTGTGTACTCTACCCCAGAGTTAGACCGATATTTGAAAGAATGTAGAAATGAAGCCATAGCTACTGCTGCTAAATGTCGAGAACCGAGAATGCCAGCTTGTCCACCTCCTCGACCTATGACTGCAGTACAACCAATATAGCCAACCTTTCAACGTTCGTACCACCGATTAACTTCCAATACCCAATCGGGTATTTTACGGGAGTCGGTCAGGTTTCGTAACCGGCAATGCAGGGGGGACATCAAGAGGTTCCACCTGCAAGACGCCCCGTTAGAAAAAGATTGTCAATACACGAAGTGAGGGTCCACTCTCATGCTCCCAGTGAACGATACAGACGTCAAGATGATCCTTCTGATCTTTCAGAATCATCTCGACGCCAGAACTCAAACCACTCTGACTCATGCCGATCTCATACCACCCAACGATCGGAGGACGTGCGCGACAGTTGAAGAAATAAAGTTTCACATCATAGCTCAAACGGTGTGTTCGACCGACTGGGACCGAACGAAAGACGAAATAAAATCCGTAGATCGAATCAAGGCAGGATTGTCCGCTTCGATGATCTTCGAAATCAATTGCCTCCTCGAGCCCCAAGAGAAGATTCTCAATGTGAGGGACATGGCTCTCGTGGTTGGTCTCCGAGTCGACGTTCAGATAAACGCAAATACCAAAACCGTCCTCACAATCAACCTGAAAGACAAGGACCAATCCAGAATCATCTAGGGAGACATCGAAGTGAACGAGAAACTAATTCACCTTTCTGTGATGCAATCACCGAAGCCACAACCGATGATAAGATTCCAACTAGAATTCCGTCTTATAACGGGTCTACTAATCCGGATAAGCACGTGTCACGGCTCGAATTACAACTTAGTATGTTTTTCCATTACCCCGACATTTGGGCAAAAATTTCATCACTACGTTGGAAAGACCGGATAAAGAGTGGTTTTCTCAACTTCCACCTCGAAGTATCCTTACATACATAGACTTGGTAAAGAAATTCATTGCTCACTTCTCCTCAATGAAAGAAGATAATTTACCTTCGACTTATCTCTATACCATCAAGTAGGGGCCGAACGAATCACTACGAGATTTCTTCACCCAATTCTCACAAGCCGTGATAAAAACCGATGAACCTAACATCGACCTTCTCATTCCGATCATACATCAAGCACTCTCAAGCATTGACTGCACCAGATACATTATTCTTCAGAAACCCAAGAATCTAATCGGTATTCAAAACGCTGTTTGTGATTGGATGCAGCTCGAGAACCGGAGAATTCAAGATTTAATGTAGCCCAAAATAAGAAACCTGAGTTGACCCATTTCACCAAGCCAGACAATCGAGTCAAAGTCGAAGCAGCAGGGCCATCCCAATCCCGGAAACATCTCACCCAGCTAACTCGACCAACTGAGGAGATATACAATATAATTGATCCAAAACTCCTCAAGAAGCTGAAACCGATGAAGGACACTACTAAAAATCGGGAGAGCAACAAGTTTTGTAATTTCATCAACAAGAAGGGCGCTACATCTCTGAATGCAATGCTCTTCGAGATGAGATTGAGCATCTCATCAAAGGAGATCATTTGTTAGAGTTTGTCAATAAAATCGATGAGCATGCTCGAAATTGAGAGAATCAGAAAGATATCTCACCACAAAGGGCCAGATAAGTGAATCCTCCAATCGAGCGTGATAAACATAACCCCCAGTGCATGGGGTGGATTGACATGATCGCAGGAGGACCCTCCGGAAGGGGCTCGAGAACTACTAGATAGAAAACCCGTCGAGAGGCCGCTCCAAGCTTCTTTGGTCCCAGAAAAATCTTCAACGTCCAATTGCTCGAGACTTGGCGTAACAAGGAAGTTAATTTTGATAATAATGATGTAATAGGTTTGCTACAGCACTCGAGTAACACCCCTAATTGTCCTATGGTGGTCGCACTCGATGTCGCTAACTATGCTGTCTCCCGAACTCTTATAGATAATGGAAGCTCTAGCAATATTATCCTGTACTCCACTCTAGCAATAAAATTGTCTGGTGTAATTTTAGTGGTGCTATTTGGCTAATTTGATCTTAATTTCGCTGGCACCACATCAGGATCGCTGATCCTTGGATAATGCACCTTCGTATCTCTTTCGGTTTGGTTGTTTATATATGAGGTGGAGGCCTCGTTAAAAACTCTATGGCTTTTTTCCTGTGCATAGGGAATTTTTTTTCTAGAAGTTAGTTCCTCAAACACTCCGAAACAGTTTAAAAACACTTCATATCATAAAAACATATTTTTAGAGTTTGCAAACACCCAATAACACAAATAATTTTTAAACAAAACCAACAAAATTATTATATCAAAAAATAAACTAATAAATAGCTTGGATTAAACTACTAATAAGGGCTCCACTAACGAAAAAAAATGATGTGATGAAATCATAATCAAGACAATTATGTTGTTAACAAAAAAAATGAGACACGAGCAATGAATGTGATCGAGGACAACAAGAGTCAATTAAAGTAACACATTATTTATAAACCCCTGTTCAAACTTCTTTGATAAGTTCATTTAATGTCCATGTGAAAATATTATTTTACCGTCTGTGCCCGATACTCATATCAAAAATAAAAAAATAAAATTGTACCGTCGTATTCATATCATATCGTGTCCGTATCGCCATATTCATATCCATAAATCATAAATTTAACCCTAGCTACCATCATGGATGTTTATATGGTGGCTGCAATTAACGTCAATTATTGTTTATAATGCACGAATTTAAACATGATAAAGATATAGCGATACAGATTTTTTCTTGAATATTTCAGTTAAGAAGTATCTGATACTCGTATCCGATATAATATAACACAACAAAATAATGGCAACAAAGGTTAGTCCAAGTGGTTAATGGGTTCATTCTTCAAGTTAAGGTCCTGAGTTTGAATCCCGCTTGGATGTGCGTGTGTTAAAAAAAATTAATGAGTTTTTTTGCACTTATATGAGAGGGGGTACTTGTTAAACTCCGTACTGTCTTTTGGCTGGTCTTTAAGAGATATCCAAAGATATAAAGAATAATTATGTAAAATTGATAATATCCTAAAGATAAACTCAAAGACGCAAGTTTAAGACTAGTTCAAGACGCAAAGAGGCTTTGTTAGGCTGTCAACGATCTGATATTTCGTACTAATGTAGTGCAGTTTGAAAGTTCCAGCAGCCACTTTCTCTCGTATAAAATGAACATCAATCTTAGTATCTTTACTCCTATTATGGACCACTTGATTAGTAGCCATGTAAATGGTACTAAGATTATCACAGCGGATGTTACGTGCTCATGGTAGTTTAATGAACTTTAGGAGATGCAAAAATCAGTGAAGTTCAGAATTCAAACTCGATAAGGCATGATATTCTATTTTGAAACTTGACTTAGAGATAATAGGTTGGTTATAGGAATGTCAAGAGATGAGATTCAAAGAAAAATAGATGGCATAACCTGTGGTGGAGAGATGAGGTTGGGACAACCGACCGAATCAACATCACAAAATCTACTCAAGGAAAAACTAGAACAAGGAGTGAAGAAAATACCAAGTTCCAGAGTTCCTTTAATGTAGCAAAGGATCCGTTTGACTGCAAGAAGATGACTGGTATGAGGAGCATACATAAATTGATAGACAAAATTAACAGCAAAACAAATATCCGGGCGTGTCATGGTGAGATATTGAATTGCTCCAATGAATTGAAGAAACTTTGTAGGATTTGTAAACAGATCACCTTTGCTCGAACTCAACCAGACTCCAGAATGTGGAGTTGAAATTGGTTTTGCTCCATTAAACCCTTACAACTTCAGAAGTTGGACATCATATTAGTTTGAGTGAGAAGAAGACTAATTTTTGAGTTGAAACTTTCATGCCACGAAAATAGTGGAGAGGCCTGAGATCCTTCATATCAAACTTATAAGAAAAGTCCACGTAAGAATAATGTCATCAACATAGATTAGGAGAATAAGAATATGACAATAAATATATTTGACGAACATGGATGGATCATTAGGAGAATGAATAAGACCGTATTATATAACAAATGAGCTGAACTTTTGTTACCAAACACGAGGCCCATATTTTAACCCATAAAGTGATTTTTATAGTTTGCACACAAAATTTGATTTAGTTTGATCAATGAAGCCTTGGGGTTGATGCACATAAACAGTTTCAGATAAGTCACCATGTAAGAATGCATTTTAGACATTCAATTGACGAAGAGATCAGTTGTTGGAAACAACCAAAGATAATACCAACCGAATAATATTGGGCCTCATAACGGGACTTAAAGTGTCACCATAATCCCTACCAGGTTGCTGAGAATAACCTTTAGCCACGAGACGGGCCTTATATCTCTTCAAACTCCCATCGAATCGTTGTTTAAATCGGTAGACCCACTTATTTCTAATGATATTCATATAGGGATGTGCTGGTACTAGGAACCAAATTTGATTCTTAACAAGTGCATTGATTTTTTTTTTCATTATGGCCTGTCACCTATTTTCATCCTTGTTAGCCTGAGTAAATATATAGGTTCCAGTGGGAGTAAGTTTACGACAGTAAGAGCACTATGAGATAACATGTACTTGGATGCAAGATAGACTTTGAGTTTAGTACCATCTACGGAACGGGTCACCATGGTGTGAGATCGGTTGATGGTCGAGCAGGGACCTTCACAAGTTGCAGGAGAGGCTCAGAGTGTGTGGAATCCATCGGATTGTGTGATGTGGATAGAGTAATACCTGTGGAGGAAACATTGGGTAAGAAATTAGAGGGTGGTTGCTGACTAGATACTGGAACTGACGATTCTTAGTCATATCAGTTGGAAGAAGTTCGTCAAATAGTGAAATTCGAGAATCTTGAACTCGTTGTTGCTGACGAGATACTGGAACTGACGATTCTGCAACTAGTGGTTGCTGATTAGTCACTGGAATTGGAGAGTCTAAAACCAGCGATGGGGTAATGTTATGCTGAAACTTCAACAACTTCAGCAAGGTCGAAAAGTGAATGGTTTGGGATATCCAAGAGAGTCAGTTGGTGATAGAAATGTACTTTCATCAAATACCATGTGTCGTGAAATGAGAATCTTCCTCGTAGAGATCTCAAATATTTGTACTCTTTATGAAACATACTATATCCAAGATATATGCAATGACTACTCTTAAAACCAAGTTTTGTCCTGCCAAATGGTGTTAAATAAGGATAAGACAAGGCACCATAAATTCTTAAATGCAATCGAGATGGCTACTCACCATAAAGTAAAGTATAAGTATTATTAAACAAAGTAGTAGGCAATCGATTGATACGATATATTGCTATACAAATGTATGAATCTAGAATGGTGAAGTGAGGTTGCAATGAGCAAATAATGTAAGTTCAGTCTCCACAATGTTATAGTGGAAAATACTTGTTCTTAGCATGGAAAATACATTCAAAATGATGTAGGTTGAGAGTTTATTGGACACATCTTACAGTATTAATTCCAAGCAAGAGTGATCATTCATTAGTTATCTTGTTCAGAAACATAGAACAAATCTACTGTAGTCATCAACTAATACCAGATAAAATATGAAACCATCCAAGGACATATGTGGTGTAGACCTCTAATATCACAATGTATAATATGAAAAGAGGATGACAATCAAGTTTCTCTTACTAAAAAAGGTATACGATGACTTTTCCCAAGCTAACAATTGGTACATGGAAAATTTGTTGATGGTACGGATGGAAGTCCCACTTTATGGCGCATATGGTAGAGGACACGATCGAAAGGATGTCCAAGTCGAGCATGCCTAGGGATATATGCAAACAAGCCAAGCTAAATTGAGCTTTGGCTTTTTTATTTGAACTCACCTTGCCCAAGGCTTAGGTTCGGCTCGGGATGGCTCGAGCCAAATCAAATTTATATATTATTTTGCATGAAATAAATTTTTTTATATTAATTTAATATATTTATATATATAGCATTATATATATTAATTCAATGAGTATTTTTACATATATACCCCCTATGAGATTGGGTGATTAGAACTCATAACCCTTATATGAAAATATTACAGAATCTACCCTCTTAAGTTTCAAAAATTACAAATGAACTCATTCCAATAGGATGCTCCACGAATTTTTCTTGAAATGACTATATTTCACCACTAATTAATTCCTCACAACAACCAACACATTCTCAAGTGATAGATAAGTAACTTATGAAATTTTTTTAGAGGCTTAACACATGATTCGTTTGTAAATTGATATTCATGATGGTTTTTTCCCCTCAATTAGAGGTGATGAACTAATTAGTGGTGTGATATAGTCAATCCAAGAATGATTTTGTAAAAAATTCAACTGGAATGAGTTCATTTGTAATTTTCCAAACTCGAGAGGGTAGGTTGTGGTGTACAAGTTATAATTACACAATCTCACAAAGGGTGCAGATGTAAACAACCCTCAATTTAATATATAAAAAAATTTATTATTTTGTTAGGAATTTTTAATGTAATCATATATATATGTATATATAATATTATTTATTAATTTGTATATATATATATATATGTATATATATTTATATTTTATTTTAGTATAGATGCTCTCTAGTCAACAAGCCAGACATATGTGGCTCGGGTTTGAGCTTGAAACGAGCCTACTTGCTAGGCTCGTGAGCCGGTTTGGCTCATTTGCATCCTATGCATACCACAACTCAATTGTACATTTATTGGTGGCACAACAAACTTGGAGAAGTACCAAGAGAATAGAGACCGCCTTTAAGAGACCTATGGTGAATTAAACATCCAATCTTCATGCCCGTAATACAATAGCTAGAAGACGTAAACAAAGATGATCAATTGTGAGTTTTGGCTAACTGACCAACAGACTAAAGTCGTTTCGCAAGAAATAGAGCAACAAGTACATCACAATTAACAGAAGTACCAACAGATAATTTCAATTTTGAAGTACCAGTATGAGATATGGGAAGTCCAATCCCATTTCCAACCATAATATGATCAGATTGAGAGTAAATTTTCTTACCAGAGACACTTGAGAAGTCTGGTGTAAGTGTGTGAGTAGCTCCAACTTCAAGATACCAATTTCGATCTGTGGTGGCGGAGGTGTGCAAAACATTCATAGCTTGGATAGAAGTTCCAACGACATCATCCGAGACGACAATTATTTGCTTGATGATATAGGGGATCAATCTGAAACACACCACTTTTAACGAAGTATTAGTTCCACCAATGAAACTTCCAAAGAAGAGATTCTAGGAGAGGAGAATCAGCCACGACCCCTATTTTTACAACCAGACTGAGAAAAGGAATGATCCTATGTAGAAGTAGACGTTGCTGATGAACAGGTGATGGAGATGCCCAACTGAAGTTCAAAATTAAGCAACATACCATACACAACAACAAAAAAATAAGAAGTTTTCGATTGCGACTTGATAGTAGCAACAATAAGATCATATTTAGATCTTAACCCACATAGAGTCCAGAGGATTGAATTGTCTTCATCGATATTTTTTTTTTCCAACACTCACTAATGCCAACAATAGATATTTGGCAGTTTGAATGTTCTGATGAGCGTCTTAGAGCCCTTTGTAAGAGTTCGCAATGAAATATTCAATTGTTGAATGCAAGCATATAAATTTGTACCATACATAAGGTCTAGCATTTTCCGCGCCTCATGTGCAGTCGTCGTGTCCACAACTTAAGAGAGAACGCTACCCGATAAAGAAATCAAGATCCATTTGTGAACCATTTGATCTAGACGATCCCATTCAGTACCATCATCAAGGGACTCATTGGTTTTGGAAAACTTCTGTCAATAAAGTCGAGCAAAATGTTACAACAAAGAATAGGAAAAACTTTAGTTTTTCAAAGCAAAAAATGATCACTTTCCAACTTAAGAGTAAAACTCAGGGAGTTTGTTTGACACCGGGAAAGGAGATGGATGGTTGAGCATTAGAGAAAACAAAGATATATCGTTGGAGAGAAAATAAAAAAATCTATGCTCGTGATACCATAAACGGATCGAATATTTTCGTGTTGAATTTGCAAGGCTTATACATCGATACAAATAACAATCGTAACTATTTACCATATTTATTGGAGTAATTTAAAGAAGATTAAAATATATAAAGAAATATTTATGTACAACTAATAATATCTTAAAAATAAACTCAAAATTTTAAAATATGGGCCCTGAATTTTCAAAATCCATTTAACAAGTCACCCTTTGAAATCGGCTCGATGTACGTAATATTGCACGGCGCTGAAATCCGTAAAGAATCAGGTTGAATTTTCTCATGATAAAATATCTAAAACATGATTAATTTCAGGTGTTTGTTAGTATGTTGAATCTTGATGATGATCGACATTAGATTAAACCAAAATAGACTAATTATTGCATGTATATATGGATTTAAAAACACCAAAATAGAACTTGTGAACCAAATATCAGCTTAACTAATGGTCCCGAAACATTTTAACTCTGAGCGAGGCTCCTATTATGAAATCGATGAGAAGATCAAGAAATGTAATACGGCTGATGCCAAGTCACGTCATGTTACTCGTTTTCAATTCTATCGTGTTACTGGGTCATTTTCTCAGTCCAGAGTCATATTTTGATTTTTGACATCATTTTCAAAGCGAAGAAAGAAAGACTGAATGCTGAATGGTGTAAACATGCCCCTCTTCTACTGACAATTCATTGTCTCACATCAAGAATGGCCGCCTTCTTCAAAAAGTTATTGCGGAAAAAAAAACATAAAAGAAAATTCGAATAGATATTTTAATGTGTTATGTTTGTAAAATTACATGAAAATTGGGAATGCTAAGATGGGCTAAAAGCCAAATTCCCATTATGGTGGTGTGGGTGGGTGTTCGGCCTTGGTTGAGTTAAGACTTAAGATTATTATATAAAAAGAGAGAACTTTAAACTTTTTATTGGGTATATATGCTCTTCAATATTTCAGAATGATATTTTAAATACCATTGAGAATATCAAAGATATATATAATAGATTTTTGAAACAATTGAGATTCTTGGTGTCAGGGTGGAAAAAAACTAAAGCACGGATAATTGTATAAGCTAAAATGCGATGTATAATATTAAGTTTGTGAAACTTAAGGATAGACTGATGGCGCATGTGGGATAACTACACCACCCACGGGACTAGGCCCGTGAGCTGGGCTAAAGTGATTGTGGCGTTTGACGGTATACTTAGCACTTCACACATTTTGTAACACATGAATCTTATTTTGACACCCCTATATTAACCCACATGAGCATATCAGAAAACACAATATTCACGTGATTTCTTTTGAAGTGCTATCATATGAAATTACATCCCAGTTCCTGAAACTTATATTACACCCAAAGGCAACTCCAGAATTCTGAGATGGTGGGTTAGAAAATTTTAACTTTTAGTAAAAAAATATTATTAAAAAATAAAATATTTTATTTAAATTCTTTTTTTCTATAATTTTTCATATTTTGAAATTGAACCATAATTTTAACGTTAGTAACAGGATAAGTAAAATCAATAATAGTTTAACAAATAGAAAAACTAGATGAATCAACGCATCCCATCAACATCTTTTTGTGGAAAAACATTTCTTGAAGGTTTAGTATCTCATCTTGATCATTTGAATAATCATGTATAGTTTTCTTACGCAATCCAAGATCTTTTAAAAAACTTTTAAAATCGATCACTTTCCCATTGCTGCTAATTATATAAATAATCTTTATTACTTTCTTTGACAAACCAAATTTCTAGACTACTTTACCATGTCTAACAATACCTTTTGAAATTAAAAAAACCTACAAAAAGTATATTTTTTTCGAGTGTTTTAATATTTAGATCATATGAAAAAAAAATTATTTTTATTTCTGGGTCATGAATTTATTTATTTTTTAAATATTTTACATATGACTTTAAAATTGAAGGGATCAATACAATTTTCTTCTTTTTTATTTGTATTCAAAAAATTATTTTACAATTATAAATTAAAAAAATACATAAAATAAATATTTATATACATAATTATATTTTTTTGTGGGGTCAATTGACCCCACTTTATTGAGGGTAGCATCGCCCTTGATTACACCCATGGCCCACCTGAACTTATCAAAAAGCACAATAACATTCCCAATTCCTGTATCCTATATTACACCCACTTGAGCTCATCGGAAAACATAACAATATTATTCATCATCGTATCATGGCTTGACAACCCCCCTCAAAATCTAGTTGTTGAGGATGAGTAAAGTCAAACACACTACCTATCATGATATCATAATAGGTTCTATTCTAGTATCTCGGTATCTCCACCCCCAGCAGATGTTTCGATTTCTATAAAGTTCATGCTTTAGTTTTGTTAGTGTGCATAACTCTCATTATTTTGTGAGTATATGGTCTCGTTTTTAGTGCTTCTACTTGATATAAATTGGTACCATGATTTATTTTCGTGTTTTAAGTACAGCTGGGCCAATATTATTATTTTAAAGACTTTATGGGCCAAATAAAGAAAAATCTTGGACCGAGTTGTGCAATTAAGATGTTGCTGGGCCACGCGTGATGGAAACAAATGGAAGAGGCCCAATTCAAAAATGCTTAGGTGTTGGGGAAATTGATTTAATCTGGAAGCAAGTGGACACTTTATTGTTCACGTAAATGCAAAAAAGCCTTTTCAGGAATTAAATTAATTTGATAAAGTGGGCTTGGTGTCCCCGGTGGGCCAATGAGAATTGGAATTAGTTGAAGCAACCACTTTCAGGCAGCACTCGTGCAGCAAGAAGTTTAATCCAATTCGGACTTGGATTAGGGAGAAGGCTATATAATCACTGCTAGGGAGCAATTTTAGAGGATCTTTCCACACATTATCAGCAATTCCGGAGGATCGGGAGCAGCAGGGCGGCCGACATCTAGAGTGGCGAATTAGAATTCTTTTTTATTCTTGTTTTTAGTTAGACTATATTCTTAGTTTATTTTATATTTTTAGATTTTATGGTTTTGAATAGTTAGTTTCGTAATACTTAGTTAGAGATTTATGATTCACTTGAGACATTGTGGGACCTAATTGTTCTTAATTTTTAATATAATTTGAGTATCAATTCTCCGGGTGTATTATTTATTGTGATTTGTTTGTTTAGTGATAGTGCACGATCATCTAAGTAAATTTCATTGCATATAGCCATTCTTGATTGCATGAAGTTTATGTAATACTTAATAGATATTTAGTGGCGCGTTAACGATAGAAAATCGTAAAGTCGAATTTGATTCGTTAAGGGAGTTAATAATCGAATTTGAATCTATCACGTGTCGTGACTATGTTAATTTGGATTAGTATTTTCTTGATTCTTAATGTTGTTGATTCATTGAATCCTGTCGAGTGTCTCTAGGGGTGAATTGATTAGGGAATAACTGTCGAGTGTCTCTAGGTTATTCTAATATTTAAGAGAAAACAAGGCGCAGTTGAGTGTTTCTATCTGATGTAGCTAATCTATTTGAATTGCTTGGAATTATCTTTGCGTCGAGTGTCTCTATCTGATATAGCTAATCTATTTGAATTATTTGGAATTATCTTTGCGTTCGTGATCAATGTGAAAACTGAATTATAATCTCTACCTAGGTGTTGTTTTCTCTATTGATTTAAAACTCTCTTTTAACATGTTTAATCGTGTTTCTTTAGTTATTAGTTAGTTTAAATTACTTTATTAGTTTATTTAATTAGTTTAGATAAAATCAAAACCCCACCTACTTCTTTTTTTTCCTTGTGTTTTCTCGTGATTTTCCTGTGATTTAAATTGAATTAGTTTCTCCCAATCTCTGTGATTCGACCCGTTTACACTATACTCTGTTTTAGTCGTATACCAGAATTTATAATTATTTTTTACGGATTCGTATCCAACATCAAATAATAAGAAATGTGGAGTTCGATATATAATAACTTGACAATACTCCACTCAACAACTAACTTTGGGGGTGCGTTAAATCAAACATATTATTCTCTCACTTTTTATTGATCTGAAAAGGTATACCGTCAAAGAAATACACAATTATTCCCAACGGTAAAATCGGAGACAAAAAGTAAATAAGCCAAAACAATTAATAAAAGCATATAAACAATAAACTAAACACGACTAGCATGCAAAAAAAAACTGAATTCCAGCACAAGTTCTTAATAGCCTTAGCAAAAAATCATCGAAATGCAATCCAACAATTTCGTAAATCGTAATAGCCTTAGCACAAGTTCCAGCACATGCATGGTGCATCAAGAGTAGTAAAAGCCAGCTTGAATCAGTGTTAAAGCAACCCAACAAGGTCGATCGAGAGAGTTAGTAATGCAAACACAGAAATGAAAAAGACAACATTAGTTACAACTTCGGAGTTTCACTGCATGTTGTTTAACACACTTAGGAGATTGCTGTAAATATCTCTAACCTCCATTTTTAAGCACATGTGTGATCTTATGGCACATGTGATCTTATGTTAGTTCTCTTACTTGAGTGTTGGAGGGGAAAATTACAAAAATGGTATACCATCTGCACTCATTCAGCAAGATTGGTACACTAACTATTCCGGTGACTGATCTACCCCATATCTCAGAAAATCACGTAAAATGATGCAATTTTTTGCTGGAAAGCCTAATCATCGCAGTGTAGAGATTAAAGAATTTGTGTTCTGTATTGATAATGCAAAGAGGAGCAAGTGTTGTACATATACAAGATACATGTGTCTAAATACAATGAATAGTAATTGTTGCCTATGATACAGCTTTCCCTAATCTGTTCCCTTAGATGATGCTCTCGGATTGTGTGGAGTAATGAAGCAGATAGCAAAATCCTTGACACGCCCCCTCAAGATGGAGGTCGGTTGCAGACTCCAATCTTGCTACGACAAAGGAGATATTGTTGCCGGGGAAGTGCCTTTGTGAACGTGTCGGCTAGTTGATCCGTGGAGGCGACATGTTGCACAAGTAGGGCGCCACTTTGGACCTGTTCCCGTACAAAGTGGAAATCCAAAGCAATATGTTTCATCCTGGAATGGAAAACCGGGTTCGAGCATAGGTGAGTTGCACCAATGTTGTCGCAGAAAATCGTTGGAGGTTGAGGAAGAGTAATGCCCAGTTCAGTCATCAGGGAACATATCCAACGGACCTCCGCGGAGGTGGAGGCGACAGCACGATATTCTGCCTCCGTGGAGGATCGAGCGACGCCCCGTTGTTTCTTTGAGCTCCAACTGATCGGGTTGTGTCCAAGATAGATTATATAGCCACTTGTTGAAGAATAATCATCTCGGTTGCCTGCCCAGTCAGCATCGGAAAAGGCTTGGAGCTTCAGTGCGCTTTTCCGACGAATGAATACCCCAAAATCTGAGGTTCCTTGCAGATAACGCAACAGGCGTTTGACGGCTTGGAGGTGTATGGAGGTGGGCTGATGCATAAATTGAGAAAGCCTATTAACACAGAAGGCAATGTCGGGCCTTGTTAAGGTTAGGTATTGGAGGCCTCCAACAATGGACCGATATGCTGTAGGGTCAGGCAGTGCGGTTCCAACATCGAGGCGGAGCTCCGTATCTGGGGACAAAGGTGTATTTACGGGTTTCGCTCCCTCCATATCCATGCGATGAAGGAGGTCATTGACATATTTTCGCTGGGATAACATTAAGCCGTCGGGACTGCGGATGCATTCTACACCAAGAAAATAGGTGAGGGGCCCAAGATCTTTTAAGGAAAACCGATCAGATAGTGACTTGATGAACACAGAGACGGCCGCTGGGTCCGGGCCCGTTATCACAATGTCGTCGACGTATATGAGGACATATATCAGCTTCGTCGGCGAATTCAGGATGAAGAGTGAAGAGTCGGCGAGGGAATTGTGGAATCCTTGACCTATCAGAAACCCACGCAATTCTGAAAACCAAGCACGGGGTGCTTGTTTGAGGCCATATAAAGCTTTATGGAGTTTACACACATGATGGGGACGATCTTTGTCAATGAAGCCCGGCGGTTGGACCATGAATACCGTTTCTGAAAGATGACCCTGGAGGAAGGCGTTGTTGACGTCAAGTTGACGCAGTGACCAGCTCTGTGTGACAGCTAGAGTGAGGATCACCCGGATGGTAGTTGGTTTGATGACCGGACTGAATGTCTCCTGAAAATCGATTCCAGGCCGTTGGTGGAATCCTTTGGCGACAAGCCTCGCTTTGTACCTGTCAACAGAGCCATCAGCATTTCTTTTTATTCGAAAAACCCATTTGCAACCAACCACATTTTGAGCAACTGAAGCAGGGACAAGATTCCAAGTCCCGTTCTGTACGAGGGCGTCATATTCGGCGGCCATAGCAGCGCGCCACCGTTCATCCCGAAGGGCCTGAGTGACTGTTTTGGGCTCAATTTCTGAGGCTGGGCTTAGTTGGGTTGAGAGAGTGAGTTTTCGGCTTGGCTTGTGTATGTTGTTGCGGGCTCGGGTGACCATTGGGTGTGTTAGTTGAACTGTATTGGTGAGATTGGGCTGGGCATTTGTGGGCGGAGTCGGGGGGTGAGGCGCTTGCGCCGTTGGAGGTGGAGAAGGCTGAGGCAAGTTGTTTGCGGGTGGTGAAGGGGCTGGCGACGGTGGCTGATGCGGGGTCTGCCGGGGCAGGGCTGCCGGGATATGAGTGACGGATGGGGAGTGGTTCGGAGTGTCTATAGGGGATGATGAGGTGTCGGACTCAGTAGGTGTTGGGTTTATTGGTGGTGCAGCAAACGGGAATGTGTGTTCGACAAACCGAACATGGCGAGACACGTACAAACGGTTTGAGGGAGTATGGAGGCATAAGTAAGCACTTTGAGTCAATGAATAACCTAAGAAGACACATGGAAGGGAACGGGTGCTGAGTTTATTTTCTGAATACGGGCGGAGCCACGGATAGCATAGGCATCCGAAAGTGCGAAGTTTGTCATAGTTAGGTGGCTCTTGGAATAGGGCAAGGTAAGGAGATGACATGGAGAGGGTTGGAGTGGGCATTCGGTTTATGAGGTACACGGCAGCCGCAAAGGCGAAGTGCCAATATGAGTTTGGGATTGAAGCATGGTGAAGGAGTGTTAGGCCAGTTTCAACGATATGGCGATGTCGGCGTTCAGAGTAGCCGTTGTGTTCCGGTGTGTGAGGAGGGGTGGTGAGGTGCGAGATGCCATTAGTGGCAAGGAAAGGTGTTAGGGCGGTGTATTCGCCTCCATTATCGGAGTAGAGAGATTTGATTTTGGAGTTTAACTTGACCTCGATAAGGGCTTTGAATCGTTTGAACACATCGGAGACTTGGGATTTATGTGTGAGAGGGAAGAACCATGTATATTTGGTGTAGTGATCGACAAAAATGACGTAGTACTTGTGGTTGTCGATTGAATAAACTGGTGAGGTCCAAACATCAGTAAAGATAACATCGAGTGGAGAATGAGATTTTATTGATGAGTTTCCAAACGGGAGTTTGTGGCTTTTATTACAAAGGCAAGAGTTACAATCTAACTGTGGAGAGGGGTGAGAGATATTAAGTTTGTAATGATGAATGATATGGCGGAGAGTGGCAGCGGAAGGGTGCCCGAGACGTGCGTGCCAGTCACGACCGGAGGGTTTTAGACTGGAGGAGAAGCTACTAGGTGAGTGAGTTTGTGTGGATGGCTGCATCGGCCACTCATATACCCCATTGATGGCCTGCCCCTTCATTACCGAAGCCCCCGTTGCCAGATCCTTCACCTGAAACCCAGAGGGTGTAAATTCAACAGAAACAAGATTAGTTTCACAAAGTTTGGATACAGAAATCAGATTTTTATGAATAGAGGGAACACATAAAACATTATTGAGGTGGAGAGGGGATTTTGCCGAGGGTATAGAGATACAACCGGAATGAGTAATGGGGAGAGGTGATCCATCGGCAATCAGAAGGTTGTCCGGAGCAGTGTACGGGGTTCGGAGGGATAGAGATTCCATGTCGTCGGTAATGTGATGTGAGGCACCGCTGTCCAAGAGCCAATTGGGTGGAGATGACTGTTTTTGGACAGAAGTGAGGTGAGCATGGGGCTGCCATGGCGCTGGAGTGGTTGTTGGTGGCCGCCGAGTTTGGTGAAAATTGCGGGAGGCCTGATGGGTTGGGGAAGGGGCCTGGGATTGATGCTGCATGATCTGGAATTGTGGGCATCGACGAGCGGAGTGCCCTTGAACCCCACATAGTTGGCAAGTGCCGAGGTAGGGTCGTGGTTGTCTAGGTTGATTGGGCGGTTGGTGCAGCGTCGGCGACGGGCGCCATTGCTTGGGTTTGTGGGAGATACCAGCGGCGTTTGCCGTGATGGGAAGGTTGGTGGTAGTGGTTGAGGCAGCTTGTTGGAGGGATAGTTCTCTGTTTAGGAGTTTTTCGTGAAGCTCGGCGAAGGATATGGGGCTTTCACGGGCATTGACAGCATCGATAATTGAGCGGTACGAATCATCAAGGCCATCAAGAACAATATCGGTGATGTCCTCTTGGCCAAGAGGGTGGCCTAGCAGGTTGAGTTCATCGGATTTGGTGCGGATTATTGTCATGTAATCATTGATAGTTTTGGGACCTTTGGTGGTACGCTTTAATGAGTCGCGTAGCTGTTTGATGTGACCGCGGGACGCGTTGGCGAAGGTCGTTGCCAGAGTGTCCCATGCGGCGCGTGATGAAGTGGCGCTGTGGATGACCGGCGCGACGGTGTGATGCAGAGAACCGGCGAGGGCTGCAAGAATGAGCTGGTCTTGTTGAAACCAAGAGAGGAATTCTGGAGCAGTGGTGGCAGGTTTGGCGATGGTGCCGTCGACGTAGCCGAAGAGGTTGTGGCCACGGAGGAGGGCTTGCATATGGAGTTTCCACGCCATATAATTATTAGTGTGGAGCTTGACGGCGCCGGAGGCATTGATTAAGGTTAGGGAGCGGGTGGTGTCGGTTGTTGGAATGGTGGGGTTGGGTGTTTGAATGGTGGAGTTGGAACCATCTTGAGCCATGGCGGATAGGAGGATAGAGGAAAAAAATTGAGAGGTTTATGGATCGTGTGCTCTTGATACCATGTAGAGATTAAAGAATTTGTGTTCTGTATTCATAATGCAAAGAGGAGCAAGTGCTGTACATATACAAGATACATGTGTCTAAATACAATGAATAGTAATTGTTGCCTATGATACAGCTTTCCCTAATCTGTTCCCTTAGATGATGCTCTCGGATTGTGTGGAGTAATGAAGCAGATAGCAAAATCCTTGACAATACAGGCTTTAAAATCTCATCATTTTGTTCGATGTTTCTAAATGAGCTTTTAAGAACAAAATTCAGAGGGTTGGCCGGAGATTTTGAACTGATTAACGGCATATTAAAGCCTTCGGCATTTGAGATCTTCAATTTAATCGGAAGTGGAGAAAAGGTTGTGGGATTTTGGACTCCAGAAAGAGGAATAATAAGAGAAATCATGAGTAAATCAGCTGGTGAATTGACCTTAACTACGAGAAACGAACTCAAAAATGTCGTGTGGCCTGGGGATTCAATGGTACAACCGAAAGGTTGGTCAATCACTGCAACAGGAAAGCTCCGAGTTGGTGTTCCTTGGAAACCTGGATTCAAACATTTTGTCGATGTGACAATTGATCCTGTAACGAACATTACACGTGCGACAGGTTTTTCCGTAGATATCTTCTTGGAGGCATTGAAGGTGCTACCGTTCTCCATTGACTATGAATTCATTTGTTATAATAACAGCTTAAGTGAGAATTGGACTTACGACGATATGCTTCGAAGGATACCTGAGGTAATTTGATGTTATACATGTTCATCTATAACAAGTTTGGTCTAGTTTAGCCAACAGGGATTGGTCCAAGTGATTGGAGGGTTGATTCTCGAAGACAAGGTTTTCAGTTGAAATCCCTCTGGCCACTTGGGGGCTGGGTGTGTGTTAAAAAAAAAAAAGGTCTAATTTAATTTTGGTACCATATGAATCACTTTTCGCGAATTGCATACCATTACTCTTAAAAACGTACTGACTTGCATACTTCTAGATCGTTTATGTTTAGTACTAATAGAGATAAATATGTGACAATCACCTGAGCATTTAAATTTTAACGTACTTATTTATCATGATTGTTTCACCTGTATTGTTCCGTTGGCACTTTGGTAGAGACCCAAGAGGCACTTTGATACAGTTTGAAAGTTGTGCATGTGTGCAGTGAGTCAAATTGTTTGTGTGGTACCAAAATTGAACTAGTTAAAATGCGATATAAATGATATTAATCTATATCTAGGGCAATTTATAATCTTTGATCCGCGTCGACTAAGCATGAATTAAACCACATTAACTCTTACATAGATGAAGTGTGGGAGAAAAGTCCATTCGTATAATTTCTGAAATAAGATTGAAAACTTTGTACTAACAACTATTGTGTTAGATGCAAATCTCTATGATGTATATATTTCTAATCTCTATCTGGAAATAATTGGCGAACCAAAGAATTATAATACATATCTTTTTCCTCATGCCCATAGGAGTACGATATGGTAGTTGCTGACGCAGCGATTTGGGCTCCTAGATCACTCTATGTTGATTTTTCGTTACCGTATTCTGAATCTGGTGTAGCCATGGTCGTGAAAAATAGAAAACCAGTGGACTGGTGGATTTTCCTTAAGCCTTTGAGATGGGATCTCTGGCTCGCAATTATAGTGGCCTGTATTCTAATGGGAATAATTCTTCATATATTGGAACATGTAAGGCGACCTGGAATGGTATCTTGGTCTCCCATAGCAATCCTTGCTTTCCAGGAAAGTAAGTCATCTTTATCGCTAGCTCTAAATCAGTTATTATACTTTACCGTAAAATAACCTTTTATATATGGATCATTTACATCTGACTACCCTGCATTTAAACCTAATCACAACACAATCCATCTAAATTGAAAAATTATATTATAGTCTTTATAAATCTTATTTGGTTACTTTGGTATATGAGATCCCTAATGGAATTTGTAAAATTACACTTATATTGTTAACGTTTGTATGAGCGTTACATTAAATATATGAACAAAATTATAAAATCATCCCTCAAGTTTGCAAATATAACAAAACAATCCTACAGATAATAAATTTAACATCAACCGTATGATTCCAACAGTCTTCTATTGTTGCTGGCAGGGAATATGGTCAGGAATAAGTGGTCGGTTTTTGTTCTGGTTTGTTGGTTGTTCATGGCTTTCATATTGATGCAAAGCTTCACGGCCAACCTATCAGCTATTTTAACAGTGGATCAATTGAAATTTTCTTTTTCTGAGGATTACTACATAGGTTATCATGTGGGCTCCTTCATGAAAACATTTCTAACCGACACGTTAAATATCGATGAATCAAGGCTTAGACCATATGCTTCAATTCAAGAATTCCATGGTGCTATGACTAGAGGAAGTAAAAATGGAGGTGTTGATGCTGTAGTCGACGAGATCCCCTATATGAAGCTTTTCATGAGTCGATATGAATCTCAATACAAAATAGTCGGTCCAACTTACCGGACGAATGGTCTGGGCTTTGTAAGTTTCCCTCCTCATATATGTAGTATCTAAGTTTTTTGTCTGTGATACCAGTACAATCATCATCTGATAGTCCAAATGACCTTAAAAATACATGTGAGTGGTTCCTCATCATATGTATTAGTGGTTCTCAAGGTGATTTTTCGATGATGATTGTAATGTTCTTGCCAAAAAATATTCTGATACTGGTTAATTTTACGATTGCCATTTTGAAATTCAAGTACACAAAATGTCTAAAAATCAATTCCTATAACACTAGTTTGCAATTTTTCCTAAGATAATTACAATACAAATTTGCTTAATTTGCATCATATCACCATTAAGTTATTGAACAAATCATAAATTCATGGATCCTAACTCCATGCACCGCAATAATTTAAATCATGTCCTTGCTTGAAGCGTCAAACTTGACTAGTTTAGGCCTAATTTCATTTTGGTACAATACGTATGATCTACTATGACTTGTATGATACAAATCATTTTTCGCAAATGACATCCAATAAGTCACACCTTTGACCCCTTTTGGTTGAGTGTTAGTGAAGCAGAATGCTTGACACTCCTCTATCCATGTTAGAAATATTTAAATATTAAATGATATCTCTATTTAAAAATTTAAACTTTTAGATCAGGTTATCATTCATTACGATATTAGAGCTCAAGTCAAAGAAGTCCTGAGGGCGAATCCTCACCCATCCAATTAAAAAGAAAAATTCATGTACAAAGTCCGACCAAAAGAAGTTCCTCCTCTGCACGTGAGGGCAAGTGTTAGAGATATTTAAATAAATATTAAAATGATACTTTTATTTATTCTTATTAGTGGGGACAATATTTTGATACTTCTATGGTTTAAATAAATATTAAATGATACTTCTATTTATTCTTATTAGTTATGTTTAAAAATTAAATGATACCCCTATCTTATTTGAACTCAAATTCGTGAGTTCTGACGAAAATTTTGTGTTGTCGTACACCAGGCTTTTCCTGTCTCGTCTTCCTTAGTCGCAAACTTCTCGAGGGCTATCCTAAATGTAACTCAAGGTCCATTAATGAGTTCTCTGGAACAAAAGAACTTCGGACCTGCATATTCTTCACAGGATCCACTATCCTCAGTAATCTCGCAAGGAACGT
>JBBMKE010000003.1:13672624-13684075 GCA_037834125.1 Lippia alba
TAATTGGTGGAGGGGAGACAGATTTGTGGCCACCAAATTCGGGTTGAAAATTGATCCACCTAGGAAGCAGGAGATTACGACAGTCTATGGGAACAGACCGCAACCGGGGGCATCAAGATTAACTCGGACGGATCGTCACATGGCAATCCAGGGCCTCTTGGTGTTGGTTTTGTGATCAGGGATCATATGGGCACGGTTTTGAAAGTTTGTAGTTCTGGAATTTGTATTGCTACAAATACGATTGCGTAGCTTGAAGCTTTAGTGCAAGGGGTTCTAATGGTGAAGGAGATGGGATATAACTAAATGGATGCACAAGTTGGATAAGTTGGATCTCCCGTCATTCAGATTTCGATGAATAAGGCTTGGCTTTTGATAAACAGGTTCGATCCTGGAAATTGAAGGTTCTCTGTTTTTTAATTTTTTTTTTTTTTTTTGAACCACTCAATAGTTTTTACATAAACTGGGAGCATGGTGCTTTTACTTGGTTTTGGCTTGTGGGCTAGTATTCTCTGTTCCCACACAAAGATAGCTTTGGGCTCCCTTCTATCTACAATAATAACGATGGTAGCAGGAGATACTTTCCTAATAATGGCGACGAACACTAATTGGTGGCTTAATAGCTGCAATCTTAATACTGACGTCATGGAGATTACTTTAGGACGGTGTTATACATCCACAAGCATAGTAATTTTGTTAATGCCGAATCACGTTTTAAGTAGTAAGTAATCCACGTCATTCCGAAATGGAAATAAACCCCGAACCTATGCTCGTCTGAATCTTGCGATGTATCTGTGGGTTGACTTGGTGGTTGTAGTAGCATGGGATTTAACTGCTAGCGTGCTTGTCGCAATTGGGGATGACTTAAATTTGTCCTCGAATGGGACAACTACTATGCTCAATATCCAGAGGTGATGCATGTTGTAGCATGGGATTTAACTGCTAGCGTGCTTGTCGTAATTGGGGATGACTTAAATTTGTCCTCGAATGGGACAACTAGTGTGCTCAATATCCCGAGGTTATTCATGCATCAGTATAGTCGCAGATATTTCTGTTTATTTGCTCTGTTGGAGTTGTACTCGTTCTTCTCGGTGGTAATAAATGAGTAGGGACCCTCATTAAATCCCCCCAGCCTTCTTGACTGGCCTTTTCCCAACCAAAAAAAAAAGGTGTAATGAACTCTGGAGCAATCCATATTGTCATTATAGCCTCTTCTTTTAACCCTTTCTTACAAATTTATTTGTACTGAGTAGCTATTTCGTAACCATAATAAGGATTGAGGAAACATTACATTTACAATAGTTTCCTTGTGATTATATATTTCCTCGTAATATTACAAAAAGTTGAGGGGGCATTACAATAATCTAAGCACCTTATGGAGTTAGACTAAACAAAATAATTAATCCCGCCCTAAATAATAAATTAGATACAAAGCTAAAAACGCTTTAATCACATAATACAAAACTTAAAAGAACTAATTTCCCCTGACCATAATGGAGTGATGTGGTACTCTTTTAATTTCCACATAAGTTGAGAACTCATCGTCCATTGGTTGTTTCCATGGCTCACCATCCATTTGCATGTACCCATTCATCCATTCTCCTCCTCTTAGCTCGAACCGGATCGCTGAAGCCTGCTCGACCGATGTTAATTATGCTCGTTAGTCATAATACGGGGTTTTGTATGCAATTAACTCTGTATCCGAAGGAACAAGAAGACACTAGAGGATTGAGTACCTGGGCAATGTGTATTGCAGATATGAGTTCAGCCATAACCATTGAAGCATGCCATCCTTGTTTCATACCAAAGATTTCAAGGTAACCGTCGTCAGTGTGGGCATGAACAAATCCTCTCTGTAGAAGGTGGATTTTGTAATATAAACCATAAGTTCAACAGAGAAAATGTAAAGAAAATGACAAAGTAAAACTATATCTTCTTGTTTACTGGTGTATAAATAATTTTGCATCTAAAAGTGAAATAGTTTGCAACTCTGTTGTTTTATGATTTGCGGTACCTTCTGAAGATATTCTGGTTTCAAATTGCCCCATGGATTTCTTCCACTTCCATAGCTAGGAAGATTGAGGACAACTACAGATCTTACGCTGCAAATTTATAAAATTCAGGTTAATTATAAGCAAGATCGATGAGATCAAATAAGAGAGGAGATAGAGCAAACCCCGGACAAAATTAACGATTGGGTGCTCCCTGATCATGATTATTCAAAAAATTTGTGGGAAGCAACAATCGTAAAGGAAGAAGTGTTGAGATAAATAATAGTAAAAGAAACAAGGTTGGGGAAAAAATCAACCTTGATGGGACAGGGATTTGCTCCCACTTTGAGTGATTGACCTTTTTAATGTATATCCTCAAGATGTTCTTCAAAGATCTGCACAACGACAAACAAACATATTCAGAAATAGTGTTGAAATGAAATATTGACAGTTGTCTGGGGCAAAATAGAATGTTGGTAAAAAGATTGAAGATGTCTTTATCAAAATTCATCAACCACAAGTAATGTAAATTTTCTGAAAGGAAGTTTGTGTAATTTCTTTAACCACAGACAAGTTTATGCAAATAGGCTGAGATTTTTGTGTAAATTTTTTGTGACCGTGTAATGAAGAGGCCATGATTTCTTACCTAAGGCTTGAAGTAAATAAGGAGCCAAGTCGGAGAAAAAAGAGCTAAATTTTTGCGGATGAATTGGAATAGTTTAATCTTTATGCAATGTTGAAAGTTGGAACAGCCTAAGAACGGCTTACTATGCAAACACCATGAACAAACTCGCTGGTATACAAAAAGGCCAACACGCTTTATGCAAGGCACGAATAATCAACAATAGCGTGTGGTACAAAATTCTAACCTTAAACCAGGATTGCTAGTGCATGGCGTGAAGAACCATCCTTGCCTGCAAGTGTATCCAGAATAGATTATCTGCATTCCAAGAAGCATATTTTAAAGAATTGTCATTAGAGTCGAAATTATATCTTTATAAAAAAAAGGAATGCACAGAAAACTCAAAATGAAGTTATATATATATTTTCTTTTGGTACAAAAAATAAAGTTATATGATATTGCACAAAAATCGGAAATAATTGTTACATTACGAATAAAACTAGACTGTAAGTAATGTAAGAAATTTGAATGAGAAAACTCAGAATTACATAGCGCAGAAAAACAATGTTCTATGTTCACCTTGTTTGAGATGGGACCCTGAGCTAGGTAAGGTTTCTCATTGCGTAAATGGTGGAAGCCATAAGCGACTTTAGCATCCATTCCTTCATAGACATATCAGACTACTTTTTTAACCAGAACAACATAAAATGTACCAACAGAGAAAGATATCAAAATATTCACAAACCTATGCTGAAATAATTATAGAAGACTCCTTGATAGCAGGAAACCTTCTGTGGAGATTCCCCTTCAACTTCCAGTTCCTGCAGATTGAAGGTGTTCAGGTACAGAAAAATGAGGAAAAAGAGAAAGTAGTTTTATTCACTTAAATAAGCAAATGAAACTAAATGGAATTCTTTATATCAAATATGTTGCAAATAGAGTGAGACCACACTCCAATAAAAAGAGTGAATTAACTCTAATAACATAAAACATGTAGATCATTACATGGTTCCCATATATGATGGTAATGAATTCAGTCCAGGCTGAAGCAGTTATAAGCATGAAAAAGCATAATTCGAGCGACAACATGCTTGAATAACCTCACACTTATCTGTTTTTGTAGAACCAGTGATATGCGGAGCACAAAACACGCAGCAGGACAAGATAAAAATTAACAATCAAATAATCAATATAAACCATACTCTCCAGAACTAAAAAGGCCAGGTTACATCAATAAATAGAGACAATGAACATTTGACAAGTTAAACCAAGAACCAGTGGCAATCAAAGTTTTATAAGAATATACGGTTGAGGTACGATAAAGAACATGAACATGAACATCAAAGATCGAGCAATATAACTTTTTATTACGTACTCAGAGGAAGCACTTAGAAATGAGAAGGAAACTAAGTAACAGCAAACCAACAGAAAGGCATGAATCGACAAAACTCTTAAGCTTTGCTGATTGCGAAAAGATACTAAGTTAAAAGAAAAGAAAAACAGAGTACTATCTCAGCCACAAACCTGATCGAGATGTGTTTCCTCAGTTGCCTTCAATGAATAAGGCGCTTCCAACTTCTCCCCAGATGGCATTGATATTGAAACCTGCCAACTGTAGATTAAAGGTGCGTTTAGTAAAACTGCTGAACCAGTGGACCTCTCAAGAAACACGCATCAGTACCTTTATTACTTTCACCAACCAAGTTAAAATAACAGGCACAATGAGAAATATCTTTCAAAGCTACAAGCTTAGGAATTAGGATGTCACCTATCAAGATCAGCTGTAGGACCACGTGAGACCTTGTCAAGAGTTCTTTTAACAGCTGCCTTCCAGTTAAAAGGGATCGACCCACCCTGTAAAATGCAAATAAATTATCTAAAACTGGCTGCACTGGAACGAAACGCAGGGTTGATGTAGATAAATGCTTACCCAACCGAAAGTTCTGGACAAGTCATTTCCGGTACCAAGCGGAATAACAGCAATTGGTGGAACTGGTAGTCTGCCCTGTACTTTCAACTCTCCAAGACACCCTAGAACCCAACCAACAGTGCCATCACCACCCGCTACCTGTCATCATAACTCTATCATTATCATATCATATATGGTTGGCCATAAGAACGACAATGACGAGAGTACTTTGTAAGTGAAAGTGATCTAGCATGGGAAAAGGTCGAGCTAATGTATGTACCACAATCCTAAGTTTTTCGCGAGTCTCCTTTGCACATTTGTCTCCAAGACTAGCAAATTTCTCCAGGCAAGATAATCCATACTGAACAAATTCATGAGGCTTCACCTCTGAAAGGTCAAAAACCTGATAGAATTTAGCAGAAACAAGAAGAGAATTTAGCGGGTGTCGTTTCATGATATTAATATATGCACAAAAATATATGTTAACCTCAAAAGGCTCAATACTTCTCCATCCAAAGTGGACACTTCCACATTCTTACCAGCTTACAATTATTTTTTTAAATAGCCAAGTTGACACGTTATAAACTACCAAGTACCAATGAGAGCCTCAGTGGAGCAGGAATATCTACAGTAATTGAAGTACTTAAATGAAACCCAAAATCCTGACAAGAACAATAGGAATTTTTCATTCAGCCTTAAACAAAATCTAACAAAAATCAGAGCAACAAGAAATTTCCATATAAAAAACTATATTAGAACTTTACCGCTTAAAAACTAAAAAAGAGTCCCATTTCTAAAATCCAACACTTGTCTTTTTTAAACTAATAACCAGAAATTCAAAATTCCCGTACTTCAATTAAAGTTGAATCATTTAAGAACCCAGGAGAGGTACTATGATCCAGAAATATTAAGTTTTCTTCCCCATTCTGCAGCGGAAAAGTCCCTTCAGTTTCTTTGACAGTAAATACTCCAGTTGTCACCCCGGGTAGAAAAGTATAAGCTAGTATTTCTAGACAAATTTTACCATTCCAGGAGACTTTTCCCGTTCTTCTAGGATAAAGCACCGACACGGATTAGTGATCTGCAAATTGCATCATTTAATTCATTCAAGGATAAAGACTTCTACAGAAGAGCTTCTTTTTCCTGAACTCCAAACTTTTATTTTCACGGTGAGGCAAAACCAAATTTTCCTAGTTTCGAGGGACGAAACTGCAAATTCTGCAAATTTACCCGTACATTCTCCATGCACTCATTTCCCAAAATAAATCAAAATTAAAAACCAAAACAAATTCGGAGAAGAAGACGTCAACACAGCCAAACAAACAAAAGTCAATATTAAACACATCACAACCACCATCCCGTACGACGCAAAACAAAAAATAAAGTAATCAACTGTTACACACACACGCGCGACTGATTTCCTGTACGTAAGCATTCGCACGTACGAAACTCCATCGAAAAAAAATTAATTTACCTGCTCTTCTCCCATGAGCACCTCCAGCCGCGCCTTGAGCGCCGGCCCGTGGCGTCCGCCGCTCTTCGAATTGATGAACACCACCATCGGCGACTCAGCCGGCTCCCCTCCCTCGGCGGTGCGCCCTTCCCCGTAGCACCGGACGACGGCGTCGGAGTCGGAGTCGGCGTCTCTGCCTCGGATCGCCTCCCTGACGGCGCGGCGGAGGTACGCCGGAAATGTTAGTTTCCGCCGCAGCTCCTCCCTGGGGATGACGCGCGCGCCGGATAAGAACGAGCCGATCACCGAGGATCGAGCCGGCGAGGTGGGGGGCCGCCGGGGGGTCTCCATTGGCAGGTGGTGGTGGATTTGGGAGAGGTGGTGGTGGGAGAAATAGTAGAATTTTTGTGTGTGTGTGTGGGGAGATGGTATTGTGATTTGAGGTGAAAAGGAAATTGCTGAAAGAGGAACACGCGCTCAAGTCTCAACGGCTTTTAAGCGCTTTTTAACTTGAAAGCGGGGTTCACGGTCAATACGCGTGAGTACGAGAATTTTGTATAATGAAATTGGATTCTTATTAAAGGCATTTAAAAATGGAAATTTGAAATTAGATTCTTCAAAAAAAAGAAATTAGATTCTTTAAAAAGACAAAGAATGAAGACTCGAGTAATTAACAAAGCGAGTCATCCATTAAAAATGAGTTCTACCTTACTAATTGGTCCTTGTATAAGATTAACCAAAGATCTCGTGTCTAGATTTTTAAATTTGAAGTTTTTTTTAACGCACACACGTCAAGTGGCCTGAGGGATTCTTTTAAATTTGAAGTTATTATTAATAAAAAAGATTTTACACCTAAATGATTTTATTCAATTCTAATTCATAAAAATAAACTATAAATATAATAAAAAAATAATTTATCATTTTATTTGTTTCTTGGTTGATTCGCCAGAAAATTTTAATTAATTTTAATTGATTAACTTATTTATCTACATTATTATATTAAGCGATAATTGTTTGAACTCCCGTATTTTTTGCTTTTCTTTTTATTTTTGATTTGTTTCCTTGCATTCTTTTCTTATTTATATATTCAAGTTTTTTACCATTCCAATATTTTCATTTTTTTTTCTCACTTCACTTTAATTCTTTTTCTTTTTTTATGTGTGATTTTTATCTTATTTTTCTCATATTTTATGTTTATTATTTATCATAATTTAATAATTATATTTAAATCGATTGTAAACTATATGTTAATATGAAAATTAATTTTAATATATTTAAATAATAATATTTTTTTATTTACACACGCATTTTTTTAAGTATAATTATATATAAAGATTATAGATAGATAATAAGGGTTTTAGTATCTTATGTTCTCTATTTCCTTTTAATTTTATTTTTTCATTCAGTTTATCCTTTTACATTTTATTTTTATTTATTTATTTTGTTTTACCACTTCAATCACATTTTTTTAGTTCTTTTTGTCACTTGACTTCAATTCTTTTAATTCTTTTTATTTAATTTTTATCTTTTATTTCCTCATATTTTTAATTGTTTTTAATTAATATGACATTCTTTTATGATATTTATTTATAATAATTTAATAATTATATCAAAATAATTATTGAATATATACAAATACGAAAATTAACTTTAACATATTTAAATAATAGTATTTTTTTAATTGTAGACACAGGGAATGTGCGGTAATTATTATTATTACTACTATTATTATAACATAAAATATATATACTTTCATATTATAATTTACCACGCTATGTGATATATTAATTATTTTCTTTTCTATTACATCAAAAATGAATCCCACTGTAATTATCATCAACGCGTTTTGATGGATAAATTGTTTGTGTAGTGAAATTCTTCGCGATTTCTTACTCATATAAGCCATTAAATTATCTATGCAAGAAAATTATTTAGCATTGTAAAAACAGATGTCATAACGTACAATTATTAAATTCAATTTATAAATATCACGTTTGTTAGAAAAAAGAAAGTCTTTAATTCTTTGAAGAAATCATACACTTGTGTACGTAGTAAATGATGAAGCGATGCATGTGGTAGTAAGATAGGTAGTTTTAACTTTGAAGAGTTATAATTGTAGATAGATGCCCACCAAAAAAAAAGTAGTTGTACATAGATAATGTGCAACATAATTGGTATTTGGTAGTAAGTAGTAACTATTGAGAGCATCAATTGGCATCGAACCAGATTTTATGAGAAGGGACCCAAAATTTATAATGTTAAATATATAAATAATATTATTTTTAAGTGGAAATTATATATTTTATTGAAATTAAACGGATAATAAAATCATTATTTGGAGGAAAAAATTATAAATTAAGGAAATAAAAATAAATTTTTTCCAAAAGATGTACTAATCAAAAATTTTCAAAATTTAGGGGGCGGAGGCCACTCTCAACTCCCTCTTTGCTTCCGTCTCTGACTTTAATTATTAATTCTTTGGAATTTTTTATTTGAAATTTTTATTTTATTTTTTTTGCTCATATAAATATATTGATAGAAACAATTAAAACAAGGCGTGAAGGTTAACATGGACTATTGTGGTGACATCTTGCATGAGGATAATGGGACTAACAAAAAGTGGTCTAATATTAACAAAGAAATTGACGGATTCAAATTCAAATGGCAGCCAAATTACAAAACCGTGCCTTCAATTTGAACTTATATATTACTTTTGCTCATAGAAAGATTAGTCACTTTTGATCCTGTGGACACCTTTGATATAGTTGCGAGTTCGTTTTGCAAGTATCATGTCACTCCGATTCGTGCTGCTGTCTGGATGTCTGGACGTCTTTATAGGCCAACACGAGCTCCGTTTGCAGATTAGGAAGAGGGATCGTATAATTTTATGCCCTTGAGTTGTATAGTTTTTCCTCGTGTTTTGTGAGGTTTTTTTGTAGCTTCTCGCTTGTGGACTTGTGGATCGTCTTTCACTAGTTGTTTTTCTGGTTCTTTCGATTGCTATATATGAGTTAGGGGTCTCGGTAAATATCCTACAGTCTTTTTGGCCGGTTTTCTTTAAAAAAAAAGGGTGAGAAATAATTATTTTTTATTTATTCTTATTTTTATTTTTAATTTGGGCCGTTTATTAATTGACGCTTATATATGAACGAAAATGAAGTACAACTAAGAGAGGCCATACCATTAATAACAAACCCACAATTACGGATGAAAATCACATCATATTAATGGCATGAGGCCATGACATGTGACGTGTTGGTTGAAACTGATCTAGTCAAAATTGGAGGGTAGAGTCGGAAAATTCGTCGTCATTGTCAATTCAATGTAAAGTTTTGTATGCTTCTAGTTCTAGATGGAAGCTTCGACTGAGACAAATAAAAATACTTTTTTTCTCTTTTTAAATTCCAATCAAATTGGAAAATTATCTCTATAAGTATAAATTATAATACGAGATATCCCCTTAGATTGTATATTTAATTCTATAATTTAGTTTTAAGATTTTGAAGTTTTGGATATTGTAATTGGATCTCTATAAGTTATTTTATTATATATTAATTTTTTTCAATTTATAATTTATAGTAGATCTATTTTCAATTAAATTTGAGGTGACTTCATAAATTTTAGGACTGAATTTTTTTTTTTTTTTTTGAGTTAGAGGAATTTTTTATTTTACTCGTATTGTAATAAGTAATTTATTTTTTTATATCAAGTTTATCTTGTATTTAAGGTAGGGGAAAAACAAGAAATTCAAGTTTCAAAATATATGATGCCAACTTAAATATAATGTAAAAATGATCTAATTTGGAAAGAGTCGAAACGCAATAAAATGACTAATAGAGATCCAATTGTAATATCTGAAAATCCAAAGGATGCTAAATGTAGCTAACCCTTTATTTTTATAGATCGAGTCAGGTCAAACCACTTAAGTATAAAGTTTTTTTTTATCAATGATAACGACATTATTAGAAGTTTCAATTCAAAATCTTTAGGGTTAGTTCACTTATGTATGAAGCTACATTCTTAGAAGTTCGGATTCATAATCTCTAACTTAATTAATACAATGTTGACCCGCTAAATTATATAATTTGATGGTTTTTAATTATATAATGCTGGATCAATAAATCAACTATATCTTTATTGTATATTTATATAAGTCGAGTCGAATCAAACTATTAAAGTGTAAAATCTCTCCTCCTAAATCTTAATGATAATTGCATTCCTAAAATTTTTAATTCAAAATTTTTAATTAAACTAGTAGAGCAACATATTACTAATCTATATCATTGGGTTGTACACTATATTATATATGAAATAATTCATGAATCAATTTAATGGTACACTATATATGTTCTATATGACCTGATTCATAAATCAATAAAATTCAAAAGTAATTTAAGTTTCTTCACGCATTTTAAGAGAGAGTAATGATTTGAATCAAATTAAGTATATGATAATTACAATAATTAATTATTCTTTAAGTTATGGTTGCAACAGATCCAAGACAATATGATAATCTTCTTAAAAAGCCAATGATGTCAGCTGAGACACGAGGAAGGATAATTAATTAAGAATTATCTTTTTATATAATAATGTTTTAATAATTGTAATGAAAAGTAATTAAATCTTCAAGTTGTCTAATTATTAATTAACATTAATTAAATTAAAATCTCCAAAGGAGATCTCCCTAGCTCGATTGAAATCCTAGAGTTTGGCAGAGCAGGCTTATTAATATGTAGAGTATTAAATGAAAATTATTTTATAACTTATATATAAGAGAACCATATTTAATTCTCCCTCTTTGATGTTATTTATAACTTATAAATAATGATAATTTGCCATCATTTGGAGTAAATTTCGAGCTACTTGGACGGCGTACGTAGGTGTATTATGGCCTTGTAATCATAAGTTTTATTTTGTATACATATTATTACAAATTATTTACATAATTTAACCAAAATAACAATTTCCCATATTATTTTACTTGTGTGGGCCACTAACAGTACAATAATAATAACATAAAATGGTTGTGTGAGTTCTGACGTATGCAACAATTATAACAAAATTTATGTATTAAATATTCAATATTAACTTTTATATAAACTATAGCTTTTGTTTTGTTGGAAAACAAAATTAAGACGACAAACTCAAAGTTTTATGATATACCGGATATGAATAATGGAATACAAATACCATACAATATGTACACATAAATACAATTTTTTTTAAAATGTAATATACGATAGGTATTCAATACGACGTGGAATTTGAGTGTCAACATAATATGACATATCATGACAAAAATATTCTTTACATTCCAGTGGACCCTCCTATAGTCATTTTGTGATAATATTCAATCCAACTCGACACATATAAATGAGTTATAGACTTAGAAATAATAATAATAATACTAATACTAATAATAATAATAATAATAATAATAATAATAATAATAATAATAATAATAATAATAATAATAATA
>JBBMKE010000003.1:13684175-13700663 GCA_037834125.1 Lippia alba
ATTTGAATGATAATTATATATATATATATATTAATTTATTAATATTTTTAATAAATATAATAATATATATTAACTACATATATACATTAAATGTTCTTTTATAAATTCATATATATATATATATTAAATTAATTATTATAATTAGTATATAATATATATACTATTATATACATTATATACATAGGAAATATTATTATGTATATTATCTTTATAAATTTGTTAATTTATTAATATGTATTATATATATATATAGGTGGAACAAAAAATATATCTAATGCTATAACATTTATATATATATTATATATTTATAACTAATAACACATTTAAATAGATATATAACATAATTTAAATTTGTATTTTATTTATTAATATAATATTTATTCTAAATTAAAAAAATAAAAATTTTAATAATACTATAAGTCTGAAACAGTATATAGGGGCATAATAGGAATTTTACTTTTTTTTGTTGACCAAATGAAATCAGGGGGCGATGTGCGTGGTTCAAAAAATACAGGATTTTTTGAAGTAGTTTTTTTTTGTCGGGATTTTATGCGACCATTTCGAATATTATAGGAGGTTAGGGGTTGTTAACTCGCAAGCTCAACTTTTCCACGATCGAAGGGTGGATAAAGTTGTGTGTGCTAACTCCGTCAATTAGAACCGTCACCACGATGCCCCAACCATACCCGCGAGGTGCAAAGAACGTGGGGTTTGACCGGCGGCAAGACTATGCAAAGTCGAAACATCCGCTGTCACCACAATCTCCTCCTCCTCAACCAACTCATCAATATCCTCCTCATCGTCATCACCCATAAGAAGTAGGTAGTTTCCACAACAGTAACCCCTCTCCCACTTCGCATCGCAATTGTAATACAATCCTTGAACTTCGCGAGCCTATCGCTTGGCGCGAGTCAACCGACGAATCGGTGGGTTAGAAGGAGGTACCCTCGATATGGCAGGTTTGACAGGTGGAGTCGGCAATAACGGCAGGACATCCCAGACACCGATTGACCAGTGGTGTGATTACCCGAAGGCCTAGTGGTCGCGGGAAAACCACCTAATTGCCGAGGCGTAGATGATAAAACCTAGGCCTTATGCTTGGCCTCTAATTCGCGTGCCATAGCGAAAGATGCGGATAGTGAATCAGGTTTCAAGAGAAGAATCTCGTGCTGCAAGTGCGGTTTCAAGTTAGCAAGAAACAAGGACTGTAGATTCTACTCTGATACATCCACGACGTTCACTAAAATCTTCTCGAAGACCGATTGATAATCTAAAACGGACCCAGTCTGTTGTACTTTGGCGAGCATGCCAAAGTAATCCACACAGTTAAGGGGATCAAATCTCAGCTTCAATTTCACGATGAAATCTACCCAAGATTCCAGAAGGTTACTACGTTGGCGCCATCGGAACCAATCGAGCACGGCCCCTTCCAACATCAACCCCACTATGGCTAAACGAGACTCCTGGAAATATCGTAAAAGATGAAGTACTCGTGAGCCTAAAATAACCATCCCAATGGGTTTGATCCATCATTTTTCGGCATGTCCAAATGCAACTTGGAAGCGGCGTGGACCCCCCCGGTGGTTGTACATTCTCTTCCCGATGCGCGAGCGCTGTACTAGTGGTCGCCGACGTGCGACCAGAAGTAGCGACCAAACTATCCAACTTTAGTTGCATCTGCTGCACAACTTGATGAAATGTCTATGTCGTTGCCATATGGGACTTCGGCTGCTTCTAAAATTCCCTTAAGTTTGCTGCGTTTTGGTCCTTAAACTCGTTGAAGGTATCGATACTTATAGAATCCGCCATCAGAACAAAACTCAATGGAAGCACCAATGTTAAGAATATCCAAGATGAGACGTCAGAGCAGTCTTGATCTCGTAGATAATCCGGCTAGGAACCCGCCGGCGGGAGAAATTGATGTTGAAGAGAGACGAGAGAATATTAGGGTTGAAAGGAAATTCTATTTCTCGATAAAAACCAAATGAAGGTTCCAAAATGATATTAAACTAGTTCCCATAAACCAGGGATTCTCAAGCAAATAAAACTACCGAAAACTAAAACATGCAATATCCCAAATTACATAAAATAAAGCGGCGTTTTGGTAAGAGAAAATCGCGTTATCAAGCTGGTTTGCTGCGCCTTCTCACCGAACGCCGCACACGATCCTCAACTTCAACATCATCCCCAACACTAATATCACTCCTCGCGGCAACAGAAGTAACAGGAGCAGTTCCAACAGCAGTACCATTTTCATCAACAACCCCATCAGCGCCCACATCAGCTCCCGCGCCTAATGAAGTCGTATCATACTAGTTAAAGATGTTAATAGAACTGTAACCTCTCATCCGATAACATTCCCGGATCAAAGGCGATATTGATTCGGAAGTCATGGTCAATCTCATCGATAAGGAAGAGATTGAAGATCACCCCCTTAAAAATCTAACCGTTAATTGCTGCAAGTTACGGAGGAAATTGTCAGAGATTAAGTTTAGTCATATATCGTGAAGTCGAAATAAAAACGTCGATAGCCTTGCTCATTCGAGGGATGAGATTGATGATTACCTCTTGGTTTGGGAAATACCGCCTAATGGCCTTGGGTTGTTTTGTTTTGTTTTTGGTTCCTAAGCCAGCATGGGTCGTCGAGTACTCGAGTTCGCTTAGAAATAATAATAATAATAATAATAATAATAATAATAATAATAATAATAATAATAATAATAATAATAATAATAATAATAATAGCCAATATATATGACTTATGGAACCTAATTTGAAATTTTCACAAAAGTATGACACTAATTTTGTGACCGTCCTCGTTAATAGGAGTAAAACCACATATCTTGTCTATTATGCATGTTCTATATGAACTGCATTATGCACGCAGGGAATATTTTTAACTTGCCGGAAAAAGCCTTCTTTTTCATATTGTATTTCATTTCTTTCTCTAATTTGATCATAATAACCGTACGTATATAATATGTAGACTCACAATTTCTTAAGTTCAAAGTAATTCTAAGCCAAACCTAATTCGGTTTAATCGGTTTAATGAGTAGACGAGTATTTCATATTTATTGAGTGATTGGTAAAAAGTTTAGAGAGTGTGACAAAACAACTAACAAGTTTAATTCAATTATTTTTTTAATTGGTCGGTTCGATTGAGTCTATTCTGAATTAAAATTCAAATCCCTCTTCAATATTAGTAAATATTCTGCTGTTTTTCGTTTTCTCTTCTTTTCTTTTTCAATGCGTGAAACAAGCCCTCTAGTCACGTATTAATTAGTAGTAAGTCTAGAAATACTTTTCAGATGTTTAAATTAACCAACAGTAAATTTTAATTCTATTCTTGAAATGTGGACTAATAAGATTTCGAGGTTATAAAATAAGGAATAGCTTAAATTTCTGTGTAGTTAATTAGACTTTAATTATACATGGACTATCTAAATTATCCATCTTTATAGTGTGTTTAAATTACATAATGGAGTACAACTATAATATACATCCACATTTGGAATAATTAAGTAAGCCAACGTGAAAGGTGGCTTTGTGCATTTGATTAAAAAATAAGCAAATCTTAAAATAAAATAAAGTCTTAGTATTCCAATTTTGATCAAACGTGAGAAATGCACTACAAACATATGATATGCAATCAATCAAGTGATGCTCGTGGAAATGATCATGTATGTTGGACTGTTTTGCGAATAACGCGAGCTAGCTCATGGAAATAACCGAGTTGTTGAGATAGATAATTCGAAATTATACCAGTACTATGGTTTAGGAATAGAGATAAGATCGTGATAAAAGATGATTTAAATCATCAGGTGATATACTTAAGCGATTAAATGTTGTATTAATTTAATTAAAAATTTTATATTTGTCCTTAACTATCGGATTACATTTTAGTGCATGGTCCAATACAGTTTATGAGAGGATCGATGTAAATTATTTTTTTGCAATTAGAAGGGGCGGAATTGCATTTATGGAACTAGGATCTTGATTCATCATTCAAGGCGAAGGTGGATTTGAATTATTCTTTTTTGCAATTGAGGGGAGCAAATTTTCATTTAAAAATGGAGTGATATATCGAGCTAAGTTTTTATATGTTGGATTTAAAATTTAGGTATTACATTTTTGTATTGAGTTGCTTTTGTGAAAATTTTGTGTTTAACAAAACTAAAAACCTTTTACACGTAAAAATTATGAAAATTTTACTAAAACTTAATTAAGAAAAAATTTTCAATTTGAATTATTTGATGTTTTAATGAGATCAATGGCATACGATTTTCCTTATTGTGGTTTTAATTAATATGCTTTATTATTGGATGTGTAGCGTCCTGATAGACCTCGACAAAAGCCTATTATAAAAATTGGAAAATTTACATCTGACTACCCTGCTAGATAGGGTAATTACAATATAATCCATCTTTATTCGAAAATTACAATTTAATCCCTGAATGTTATGGACCGTTTGTGATCCCTCCATTCCGTTAAAATTTCGTTAGGGTTGGTTCTATCCTTCCATAAATTTAATGAATAAAATAATAAATTCATCCCTGCAATATACATATTTCGACAAAATCAATCTCTATGTATTACATACATAACAATATAGTCCTTGGGGATCTAATAGAATCCTAACGGAATAGAGGGATCACAAACAGTTCATAATATTTAGGGACTAAATTGTAATTTTCGAATAAAGATGGATTGTATTGTAATTACCCTATCTAGCAGGGTAGTCAAATGTAATTTTTCTTATAAAAATTTGAGGTAAATAATTAAAATTTAATAATTAATTGACAAAATCAATAGTATAATTTCACTAGTAATGGAAATTAAAAATTATTGTTGCTACAAACAAAAAAATAAGGTAAATATATTGTATTTCTTTTTTTTTCAACAAAATACAAAACCTTAGAAACAAAAATAATCAAAATAATTTATAAATGTGAAAGAGGTTCTCCTGGAAAATAAAATATTATCGAGGTTAAATATAAGCATACAATCACTTAAAAAAAATTGGTCACTAGAACACAAACATATTGAGAAATTTTTTATTTTAAGGACATAAATATCATATATATTGGTGTCGCATAAAATTTTATAACACTTAAAATGCTTCAATAACTTATTTTGTTGGGATATTTATATTTGTCCTTCTAGTACATTGACAAGACACAAATAAATGTCCCAATAATTAATATTTGGACACTAATTATTTAATTTTTTAAATTTATATCGTTTCTAATTATATATTTTGATGATATCTTTTGAAAAATGTTACTTTCTGTATTCACTCAAGTTTATAATGCTCAAATTTGGCTTGATTTCCTTGATGATTACAAATGAATGAATTCTCCTATTTATGGGGTTGACCACATGGAGTATGACATGATTTGATTCTGATAAGGTTGCAGTCCCGCAAGTTCAAATTTCTCATGTTTTCCTGGAATTTGATTCTAATAAGGTCGCATGTTCAAATCTCTCTTATCTCCATTGGATAAGGTATATGTAAGAATCTTTGTGTACTCGTGAGTCTGAAGGCATTCTTGAATAAGATTATGCTTCTACACTATTATACAACTCTATATTCAATATCCACAAGCTCAACAAGTATATGATTATGCTTCTACACTATTATACAACTCTAGATTGAACATCCCCAAGCTCAACAATCTATATAACCCCAATTTGGGCCACGCCTTTCAGCAACAAACATACAACTTAAAAATCTCAGTGCAAAATTAAAATATTTACAATTTTAAAATGTTACTTACCTCATGAGCAACAACCTCTAGGCGATCACACGATTCTAATACTCAAAGCCTCTAAAAGATTACTACTGAGTAACTTACTCAAAAGTATGAAGAACAAAATATACAAATACAAAATAAAAGGACAATTATCAATAAAAAATGTGTCTGATACGGAATTCAAAATACATATTTTTTAATAACATTTGCAACAATGATTCATTGTACAATTGGGAATTATGGTCAAAATTTTGTGGTTCTTTCTATATCTGTCCACACTCCATTGAATTATGAACTGATCTTACAATTTGATAAGACTTTAGTTCACAATAGAGTAGATTTTGATCATAGGTAATTAAAATTTTTTGAAAAGTCACAATTACGTACTGAAGTCAAACATAGATATTTTACGCTACAAGCCTTTTTATGAATGGTTGAAGTGTTATAACCAATTTGTTTTATAGTATATTTTTATAACGACAAGAAATGAAACAAAATCATGGAGTTGAAGCTCAATTCATGGAGCGACGGTTGTGGCCGTTTTATAGCTGAAATGAGCTACACTTGTTGAGCTGGGGAAGGCTGGATTTTGGAGAAGGGACAACAGTCATTGTCCCTCGCAATTTAATACAGAGCAGCAACCGTTGTTCACATCAAGGTGGCTTTTGGACAAATCGTTGCCCTCCATAGCACAATTCTCTCTCACAGTCGCAAGAGATTTCAGCTAACTTTCAGACATTAGGGCAACAGTCGTTGCACCTAGTAGAAGAGATTTTGGTAACAAAACTTTGAAGGTGGGTTAACAAAACCAACTGAAGTATGCATTCTCGTAATTGTTGCATTAGAAAAATCTTTCAATATTAACTCGTCAATTTAAATTTATAATTAAATTTTACTCCCCCTCGCCTAAATTTACTGCAATATCTTTTGATTAAATTTGAGTACTTTAACTTTTATAGATAATACTCTATTTATAAATTTGAATACTTTACTATTTATGCACAATACTTCAATTACAAATCTAGTTATTTTAACTTTTATAAATAATACTCTAATTTAACACATAAATACTTTAAATTTTACGAACATCACTCTTTTTTCTTTTCTTTTTCTTTATTTTTCCTCCTCATATTTCAATTTTAAACCCAAGTACTATGACGTTTACAAATAATACTCTAATTATTAGTGTATATTTTGTGCTTTATTTGCTTTGATCTTTCCCCTATAATTGACTGGATTTCCACTTAATTATGCTTAAATATGGCTTTGCAGGTCTAATTACGTTGGAATGAAGAATTGTGCAAAATTTGGACTGAAAGAAGCGATAAGTGAAGAAAAAGACATGAGCTATGACCTTCAACCGATGACCATACCTTAAGCTAAGGGTGACGTAGCAGACACCTCACCAAAGTCAAATATTGCGGCTGACTTTTGCTTTTTGACAAATTGAGTTGCTTGCAACAGCTTTAATCGGTGTTTTGCGTATAAAGATTGATAATCATGATACTTAGGGGTTATAAAAGAATATTTGCCTTGAAGTATGTGATTAAGTGGAGATTATCAACCATATAAGCAAGGATTACAAGAAAGGCAAGGTATTCAGTTTTCCTTTGAAGAAGCAAGCACTTAGCAGCTGTAGCAGCTGAAGAACAACAAGAAAACAGGGGATTTCTCCCCTGTTATGATCAACAAGCATTTCTTTTCCCTTTTGTTCTCTTTTTAGCTAATGTTTATGCTTAGAATTGTGTAGTTTATGAACACACTTGTGTAGATAAGCTTAGTTTGCTTAAATTCAGTTCTCAAACAATTTGTTACCTGATCTTTTTGCAAGTATGCACAACAACTAGTTCTCTTTTATCCTAGTTAAATAGTTTTCTTGATTCATGCTTTGAATTTGTGAGGTCTAAGTGATCCTATGCAGCTCTAATCTCTTAATATATGCATGTATCTTGGTTGTATGGTTTGAACTTATTTTTGAGATGATTTTTTGATCAATTATTGTCTTAATACTTATTCTGCTTGACTGAGCTAATACTTGATCCGTAATTATCATGTTAGATGTGCTTAAGAGTTACACATCATTGAAGGCTTACCTCCATGCATGTTTGCTTGATAGTGATGAGATGCATGCATAATAACTTAAACAATCCAAGCTTTTTGAGTTTGTTGGTTAGGATCGGTATCCTTTTCATGATTAATGTTATTACAAAGTTAAATCTTAGGATTGTATCCTTAAGACTGCTTTGTGATAAGAAGATGGTTAATGATTGTATCATAATGATTATAAAAATAAGAAAGGATCAGGTGTGTAAAGCTTGTTACCACTATAGCCGGTCTATCAAGGAATTAAAGTTGAATATTGCATCGACGATCGATTCAATGGCATGAATTGTATGAACAACTTGCTTATGATAATCTACCTTATAATCAGTTTGTTATAGTCCTTAACCATCAATTTTCACTTGCTTGTTATCTTTGATATCTTTGATTTAGTGTTTAATCTTGTAAGTTTGTTAAATTACTCAAACCACCCCCTGTTTTGAATCGTTGTTATGAGTTATTTACGTGGTTGTGTGTGAAATATAAAACCGCCTAGTCCTTTGGGTTCGACCCTTCACTGCTATTCTCTATTTGTTGCATATTGGAAAGTGAAGGTTTTTATTTGGTGGATTCGACAACCATCACTAATTTTAATTTTGGATACTCTATTTTATAATTTGAATATTTTATAATATTCTATTTTGTAATTTGAATATTTGTTTTATAATTTGGATATTTTGTAATTTGTAAATAATACTCCAAATTATAAATCAACAATTAATTTTGCCCCGAACATCCACCTAGAAAAATATTAATATTTACATATGAGGTGTGAAGATTATATTTGAAATATTAACATATAAAATAAAAATATGAAATCATGTATATGAGGTATTATAATAATAAAATGGTTTGTATGGGAGAGAAGAGTAATGTGTTATATTATTTCTTTTTTCTTCAATGCTATTTTGATAAATTTCTCAAAAATAAAAGGTAAAATCTAACTATAAATTTGAACCGAGAAATTATACGGTTAGTAATCATAATTTTTTCATGAAGGGTTGTATCAAATTTGTCTTGACGGCCGAAGAATTTTGCCTCATTCCCCATCTTATGTACTTGATCAATAAATCAATCAAAATTTTATTCAGAATTATTGGCTTCTGCACATAGCTTACCTCAATTATAAATAAACAACTCAATCAAAGAAACCCAAATATGATATTCAGAACAATTCGATTTAGCCATTTCCCAAAATTCATGATGATTGTAATTTTGATTTAACTAAAAAGAGTGACCAATTAATAGTTGCACCTAATAAATTAGGAAAAAGGTACTCGAAGAATGAAAGGAATTAATTCAAAAAAGTAACAAAAAAGATGAATAATCATCATAAGTTGTTATTATTATTATTATTATTATTATTATTATTATTATTCCCCAAGAGTTTTCTAATTTGAGGGATTAATCCAATGTACTGAAGGCGTTTTTTAAGAGAATATCTCCCAAAGTAATTTCTTACATTTATAAGATTTGAACCTGAAATCTTATATAAATAAATTGAAACCCCTTTTACACTTGAGTTAACTGTATGTTATTTATAAATAAATATTATTAGATGCTGGTGGAATATATAAAAGTTAATTTAATAGCTCTTATAATTCAAATACATATTCTAAATATAAATACTCAATTACCAATTTACAGAGTTACACGTTTTCACAAAAGCGTGTCTCTTAGTCCACTTTCGCTCTTCTTGCCAACCAACCTGCTTGCTCTCTCACTTCGCTGGTTCATTTTCATTTTTCAGTCCAATTAATTACAGATGATTATGTCTGGGTAATATAAGCAAACAGTTGGCGGGCATTATTCCTTGTTCGATCTTCTCCCGTTTTCAAGAACCAGGTATTTGTTTTCTTCCATTCTCGTGTTACTTTAATGGAATGCAGATTATGGTCAACACCTGCTCATCTTTTGTATATCTTTTTATGGGATTTATATAATGGCATTATCTAGCTCGCACTCCACGTTTGCTGTTAGTTTATTTCTGTTGACTTTTTTTCGCTCTCTCACACACACAAACATGCACCAGAATCGGAGGAAACATATTCTTGCTGTTTCGGTAAGTGATGAGATTTGCTTAAGTTAATTTTTAAGGGAAATGGGGAAATTAGTAGTTTCTGGGTTTTTGGTGATGCTGATGTTGCTATTGATGGTCCCATTGTTGGCCTATTACGGTGATTCATTTTCTTGGTTGGGAGACAGTTTGGGCCATAAAAATAAATTCTTGAATTTCACAAATCGCAATTTGGTCCAACCAATTCAATTCCTGCCTACAAGGTAGTTTGGAGTTTTTCCTTCTGGTTTTATGTCTTTTTTTTTTTGCCCCACTTTTTTGTTAAACTTAAGGTGTTGCCATTTATCTTTAATATGGTATGCCCAATGTCAGTTGTATGTAGGAATTAATCCAGCAATGGAGCATCTATAGTGTGTTTGTATTCAGATTTCTGCTTGAAAAATATTTTGAGTTATAAATTTGTGTAATGGTCAATGCATTGCCTCTTGTCAGGTTTTGAATGGATGTGTTTTGTGTGTTTCGAATCTCCCTATGAGTATGTGTAAATGTGATGTGATAGTTTATGTATGTCGAAGATGTATCTGAATTACTAATGTTGGTTGTAAATATGATGATGGACTGTAACCAAATAGTTTATTCTGCATCATGAACAAAAACATGTACCAAGTAGGTTTAAGTACATGCGAAATAACGTAGACATAAAAACCTTAACTTGTAAATGGGGACCCTCTGCCATTAGTGATTCAAACGATGCTAAAAGTTTATGCTTTTAAAGAGTATAGACATTTTAATAACGGATAATATGATATGATGAAGGTTAAGTCTGAAAGTTACGGATGATTAGTAAGATTTGTCCAGTTTCTTAGTTAGGATAGCATATACATAAAGAAAGTATTTATTTTCTTTTCATCATAACATAGTTATTCTTATTTTGTGTTTACCGTGAACCATCTTTAATTTTATACAGTGAGATAGCCTGTGAGGCAAACACGACAATAACCCCAAAGATGAATAGTAGTTCTTCCCCTTGGATCCCACTTATTGAGGAGTTCACATTTTCTGCAAATTCAGCCCCCTTCAACAGCTGCCATGCTTCTACTATTGTAGAGGTCTTGCTTCGAAATTTAATTTGTTTTCTTGTCTTAATATTAGCTAAGGTGCATTATAATATTAAATTTGGTGATGTTGTAGGTTGATAAAGATCATTTCTTGGTTGCTTATTTTGGTGGTTCAGCAGAAGGAGCACCTGATGTAAAGATTTGGATTCAGACATATAAGGTGATATATATGTATTCAACAACCCTCGTCTCTTTATTCCTTGAGGGAAATGTTAAGCTATAGATCGGGAAAATAAGATGTACTAATTTTTATAATTCCGTTACGTTCATGATTCTATATGCATAGTAGGATGGTTGTTGGCACCCTCCAGTTGTTGCCGATGAACAACTTGATGTTCCTATGTGGAATCCGGTGCTATTTAAACATAGTAACAACGAGTTGCTCCTATTCTATAAAGTTGGACAAGAGGTTCAAAAGTAAGTCTTCAGTTCTATACCTTGTTTCTTTCATTTTCATTTTCATTTTCTTTATTGTGGGGAAAAAAAAAGTTTACTATTCGAGGAATGAAGTTTGCAAGTCTTGCTAAACACCATCCAAATGTACATTCTGACACCAAAAAACAAAAGGGATACTGCCCTCACCTGATTTTCCACCTAATGAGTTGAGGGCTATGTGCATTTTGACTGTGTTTTGCTTAATTCGCGCAACTAGTAATCTACACGAAAGGAAAGTTCAGTTGGTGAGCCTGAAAAACGTTGGTGAAATACTTCCCCTTCTTTTATTCATGGGTAATAATTGCAAACAAAGATGCTTTTACTAGTACTTGGGAAATTCCGTTGTTTCTTGTATATCTTAGAATGGGTAATGGAAATGGATCATTTCATATAATGTAATTTTGAGCTGATGTATCAGCACAAATTGAATTGGGTTAAATAAAGAAGGTTCTTTACATTCTAAGACTTAGTTTGTACAATACAATATGTAAACCACATTCAACCTTATGAAAGTCTGCTAATTTAGATGGAGTGGATGCATGAAACGATCTTATGATGGTGGCATCACTTGGTCTGCGAGACAGCAGCTTCCTCCAGGCATTTTGGGACCAATTAAAAACAAGGCAATAGTTAAAATTCATTTACCTTCACATAATATTAATTCTTCAACCTTTTTAAAGCAAAACGAGTTTTATTTCTGCAGCCTATCTTGCTGGACAATGGAGACTTGCTTTGTGGATCTTCTGTTGAGAGCTGGAATTCTTGGGGCGCATGGATTGAGGTTTTACCAAGAATTTAATTCTCTCATTCTCTTCTTCGGACGAATTTTAGTTATTGATGGCTGACCCTTTATATATTTTGTAAACTTGTAAAATAGATCACTTCAGATTTGGGTAGGACTTGGAGAAAATACGGACCGATATACATTCCGAATTTATCTCTGAGTGTGATTCAACCAGTTCCTTACAAGACTGCAAAAGGAAATTTACGTGTTCTGTTGAGGTCGTTTCAGGGAATCAACAAAATTTGCATGTCAGAATCCTCTGATGGTGGCCACACTTGGGATTATGCTAAGCCGACTGAACTTCCGAATCCAAATTCAGGTTTTTAAATAAAGTGTTAATTGCATTGACATTCCCTGTAAGTATGTGTAATTACACAAAACTCCCCTTCTATATTTAGAAATTACGGAAACCCCTTTTGGCCACCGAAGTCTAATCGGAATCTAAATAATATATATTTAGAACATGGATGCGATCATGCATACAATGCAATATGCTTCGCTTATAACATCAAAAGGTGGCTTCTGTAAGGTGAAATTAAGGTACTGGGGAGGTATGTGTCATTCTAAAACAAGAGGGGGTATTTGTGTTAGACTTTTAGCTATGTAAACTTTTGCGGGGTTCAGCACTGCAGTTATTGCAACCAACAAAACTGAACCTTCGTAAACCAAGAAGTCCGTTATTATGCCTCCTAAGTCCTAAGTAGTTTAGTTATATTTTCAGCTTATTTAATGAATTTATGAATAGGAATTGATGGAGTGAAGCTGAGCGACGGACGTCTCGTACTCACTTACAATACAATCTCTCGTGGCATACTGAAAGTTGCTGTTTCCGGTGATGACGGCGACTCCTGGAAAGATGTTGCAACTCTTGAGGAAACTGCTGGAATGGAGTTTTCTTATCCAGCTGTTATTCAAGCCAGTGATGGACTAATTCACATCACTTATACATATAATAGGACACAAATTAAGGTACTAATCAACACCTTTTGCTTTGGATAATCCATGATTAATTAGACTTAACTCACTTTAACTAATTATGTTTATGGATTAAATCTGGTTAATTTACTTCAGCATGTTGTCTTTCAACCTAATTGAGAAATGGAGCACTGTTGCGGAAGCACTTTGTTGTGGATGGAACTTCGCCTCTGTATTAGTTTTTCCTGTCAATAATTAAGAAGTGTGCTTTGAGTTTTTGTAAAAATATCATTGTGACCCCGTTTTGCCTAATTTTATTGTTTAATTGTGTACGTTCAAATTTATTCTAGGGATTATATCTAATCTTTTTGCTCCATTTGTGTTTGTATTCTAGGAGTTGCTTTAATTTTTTTAGAAATATAATATAATTTAATGAACGGGGAATTACCCAAAAGTTCCCAAACGTGGATTCAATTTTTAGTTTGTTTTCCATTTTCAAAATTATTTTTGTTCACACCCCAGATGTGGCTCATAATTTTCGTTTGCTCCCCATTTTGTACAACACATACTACATATTGCGAAGAATATACAACATAACACGATTTAAGTACGTGATTCTTGAGTCTCATTTAGGAAGTGAACAAAAAAAATTTAAAATTTGAGAGCAAACTAAAATTTTTTCAACCCATGGAGAGTTTTCAAAGAAGGTCCCCTTAATAAATCAGATTTCTTAATTTTATTTTTAGTTCATTAATTTCATATATATATAAAATAATTACATTACACACCTAACATCTAAGGTTTCATTAAAGAATTCACACAATATTCCACAAAATTGGCATCTTTTGGGAATATCCCGTGAATTTTTTAATAGAATCATAAATATTGGGTGTGTAATATAACTATTAAATTTAGGAGAGAATGACAATATAATTATTTAATTAAGAGGTATCAAATTATAATTTGTCATGTTATCTTGGAATCCATATGTAATTAACTCTCTCTATATATATCACATTTATTGGTTGTTAAAATATGTAATAAACTCTCTCTATATATACCACATTGGATTTTCTTTTTGGTTGTTAAAATTCGGATCGATTCAAATTTAAATCCAAGCACAGACATCCCTAATTCTAGGGCTGTCAACGGGTTGGCTTCAGATCGGGTCTGAGCATTCATGTTGTGCACCGAAAAAGTGACAACGTCAAATTTATAAAACCTATGAAGAATTATGGATTGAAAAATAACGAGACTAGCCAAAAATAAAAGAATGTAATATTGCTTTTTTCTTGATCCTCATGATCTCGTACAATGCCTCTTCTTATAGCTAAACATTCCCTTATTTGTAGCTAGAAACAGTTAAGAACTCTTAAAGAGAAAAAAGTGGGACTAGATTGTTTATTCACTATGGAGACTCAAGGATTGCTCCCTTTTTTCCGTTATCCCCACGCTTCTGCAACAAATAGATCAGACTCCAACAACCTTGATAAACTCTAATATATGTAGTCCTTAACGGGTCGAGTTTTACGGGTACGATGATCCGCCAACCGCTCGGACATTTCCTGGTCGGAACATATGCCTTCCCTTCCTGCTATATCACCATGGACTAGAACCTTTCTTATACAATTCTCGGGCTATCGCCATAATTGGGCCGCGATTCGTGGATTGGGCCACAACTAGAATCATGGCACATCATTCACTCCCCCAGTCTTATAGTTGGAAGTATCCAGCTGTAAGAATGACATTGTGCGCATATCTTGGACCAATCCATTAGCACATATCAATTCCTTCGAGTTTCTTTCTCATCAAACTTGGGCAATGGGCAGTTGATAGAGCCTTACCAGGACTACCTTTAGAGCATTCCTGTTTGCCTCCATCAGGAGTTCCCTTAAGATTACCTACTTCCGCCTTCCATCTCGTGTTGATTTCTTCCGCTGAAGTGCTTGTTCCTGTCAAGCTTATTCCTGCGGCATTCTATTCTGTCCCTAAGGAGTAAACAACTTAGGATCTCTTTCTATTTGATTTCATTTTGATGCTACTGCTTTTTGTTGCTTTTGGACATTTTTAGTGGACAGCCTCGTTCCGGTATTTCCCCTGAAAGACTATTTTGTCGTACCGCTGCCTTGTTAAGTTTTTGGATATTGTTCTCGTACCTTGCTGTTTTGGAGTCGATGTTTGCGTGCTCCTTTTTCTTTGAAAATGATATTGCTGGATTTTTATTTTCCTTGCTTTGCTTCTGTCTTGATTTGTACTTGTATGAATGGGTACCTGTTGATCAAAACAAACAATCACCAAATATCCCTATGAAGGAGGGACGTTATTCTTGAACTTCCCAAGAAGAAGATCGAAAATTGAATCTGGAGCTGCCGATGCTTCATTCGAAGTTGTTAAGATCGATGCATTGAAACATCCCTCCAAATCCCTTTAGGTACTGTTTTTCTATACTGATCAAGAACACATGCATGGAATGCATTATTCAATTTAGGGTTGGGCATGATTGTCATGACCATAACTGGAAACTTTACAGTTAGTTGAACAAGGTCAAACCCACAGAATATTCCATAACCGCAAGGTATGTCCAACTTAGCCTTAGTGTCACCCCACAGATCACAAAATCGCAATAGTATAGCAAGACGAGGATATCAAACCAAAATAAATAGAACATCATAGAGAATTCGGTGATCCTTTCAAATTTCAGTCACCGTTCGCTTAGCATGCCTTGAACACCAATAAAATCAGTTGCAATGTTATTTCCACTCTTCAACGTTCTACTTTATTCGAAAATCATGGCTGATACCGACAGCCTCAAAACTTTCACTAGAGCAAGAACCAAGTTTTTACAACCAATATAAACGCAGAATTAATTAAGGGATGATTACCATCACCTGGGGTTTATAGACATGATAACCATTGCTGCAAAAATTCCGCAGCAGGGGTGCAACTCGACGGTGCCAGCTTTTCTTTCTGAAGATGGTGCCGCGTTCCCGTGAAATTCAAATGGGGATGCTGTTTGGTAGTACCTGCTTTTCCTTTTTGTAATATATGATACTTCTGTCATTGTTGGAAACTCCCCACTTCTCTCTTTTTTTTCTCTCTTTTTTATTATTATTATTATTTTTTTTAAGAGAATAGGGTGTTTTCCAACCGTTTCGAATAAGAACGTGCGTTCAATATTTCCGCCAAAGTCTTTAGGCTTTGATTGACTCCAAAATTCTTTGGGTTTTAATTGATGTCGAAATTTTCGGGCTTTAATTGATGCCAAAATTCTTTGGGCTTTAGTTGATGCCGAAATTTTCGGGCTTTAATTGATGCCAAAATTCTTTGGGCTTTAGTTGATGCCGAAATTTTCGGGCTTTAATTGAT
>JBBMKE010000003.1:13710833-13726147 GCA_037834125.1 Lippia alba
GAGAATGAAAAATGAAAAAAAAAAGGAAAAACGCCACAGCTTGTGGCAACTATATTAAAAAATATATTAAAAAATTGTTAAACGCCAAAGCTCTTGGCGTTTTCATTAAAATAATATAAAAAACAGAAAAACGCCACAGAGGCCGGCGTTTTTGTTAAAATAATAATTAAAATAATCCAAAAACGCCACAGAGTGTGACATTTTAGTGTAGAATATTAACCCTTTTTTTTTTGGATAGTACTTTATGAATTCGAATAAAAAATAATAATATTTATGAAAAATCCTCCACCCAAACGGGGATTCGAACTTGGGACCTCGCCCTTAGGAATGAATCAATTTACCGCTTGGACCAACCCTGTTGGCTTTAAATTACAATACTTGATAATGCACTATTAGCAATAATATGCTCCTCTATGTGTTACTTCTATTCGAAGGCAATAATAGAATAATATCACAAATTGCATGCAGAATTGAATCCAATGCCTTAATTTCCCATACATCTATTTTGGTCTCTCAAAATATATACATATTCAAAGTCAAAAAGGGCTATGTTTGAATTGCCTCATACTAAGCTTAGGAGTAATTATTCCATCTTAGACTTTGTTCTATTTTAATTCTTAGTGTGTGGTATGTAGTCAAATTTTGGGCCTAAAGTGCTCGTATACCAAAGAATTCTTGCATAATTTTGATTGTCATAAAAATTGTCCATAGTTCGGAATTGGTGTCAAGAAATTCGAATTTTATTGGATCGAAATTTAGATATAATTATTGATTTTTCTAGTTGATTCAAATTCAAAAATTTTAATATGATCTAAATTCAATCTATTGAGTTGTTGACGACTTATGAAAATAATTTTATTTATGCAACATTTATTGCAAATTAATTTGGAGTGCTTACCAATAAATTAGATAAACCCCACATGTTCATTAGATTCTCAATTTTATGTCTACATTGCGTGGGTTTTGATTGACAAATTGATCATTCACTTAGGAAAGTTATTGGTACTAAAGTTAAGTACCTCATAATGGTGTCAACCATTATTTACAGTAATATTTATTCATAATTACCTACATATATACACATTGCTACAAATTCCTAGCCTAAATATATATGTAGACATTAGAGTAATTATTCTCTTTTTGGTCTCTTAGACTTTTAATCAATGGCCTTTGGGAGTCCTTGATGAACTTTCATCAAAGTTTGAAGGGGCCAAACTGAAATTTGTAATATAATTCAAGTGCCACCGCCATATTTTTTACGAATGATATATTATGTTAAATGATAAATTTATTACAAACAGTGGCTGACTAGATTTTAAGGGGTAATTTTTATTTGTTATCTGACTCAAATCTAATTAAATAAAATATTAAAAAAGTTGTAAATTCATTGTCCCATGTTCACATAAACTAATTATTGTCGATTAATACACAATTATACAACAATGTTACTATTTTCAACCCTTGAAAACTATCCCTTCATAAATGGATTATATAAAAGTGCTGAGAAAGAATCAAATTACTCGATATTAAATTCAATATCAAAATATTTATTTATGCATGAAATGTCAAATTATTCGAATTTAACTGTTTATTTGAACTACATATATTTATAAACAAAACAATATTTAGCGTTAATTACATATAATATCCTTTAGAGCTTTCATATATTACAATTAGATCATTGTTAGTCATTTTATTATATTTTGATCTTTTTTAAAAAATTATAAATTATATTAAATCAATTTTTCGTTGATTTAAGACCATGTCATAAATTTTGGGACTTGAATTTCCTATTTCCTATAAAAGGGTCCAAAATAAAATAAAATGACTAATCGGAATTCAATGACAATATTCGAAACTTTAAAAGGGTGTTAAATATTAACCCTAATATCTTTTACGACTCAAAACATTGACAAGAAAATTAAATTTAATTTGAATAATATTTTATAGTTCAACCCGGTTCATCTCGGGCATAGTAACATAATTACCATGAGGGGCATTAGTGTCTTTGGGACCTAAAGAGGATACCTACGTAAGAGTTCAATGGATCTTATTCTTTGCTTTGAGTAAATACTAAAAGCCGATTTTAACTGCAGAAAAGTAGAAGATAAATATATTTGTTTATTATGATGAGTTAGCAGAAAAGACAGAAGAGAGACAGATGTGCCATTGGGCGGTAATTAATGTAAAAAGTGATTGGACTGAAACTCAGAATATGCAACTTTCGCTTTTTTCCTTTGTTTTCCGTCTACTGTTACAATTTTCACGCCTCCATCATTCTTTTTCCACTTTTTCGTCTATTAAATTCATGGGTTTTTTTTTTTAAATGGAGAAAATTTATGGCACAAAACCGTTTTGTTACGTGACGGAGCTATCTATAAATTAAGATTGTTGGCAATTTTCTTGATTTTAAATTATTTGTACGTATATAATGTTAGTATTGTTATTGAGTAGGATAGTGTAGTAATTTGATATTATATTAGTTTATAAAAAAAGTTTTGCATTTAAAATTTTAAGAACGTTTATATTAGTAAGAATAATTTTACACTTTAATGATTCAATCTAATTTGACCTACAAAAATAGATTTTAAATTTTTAAAAAAATATTAGTTTGAAAAATTAAAAGATTTTCGATTGTTCGTAACTTTGTTAAATTCAAAATTATCCTTATATTTATGTAGCATATATTATACATCGATGTGCGTGTAGATAATGGTGCATGCATGACACAGAAAGGAATGTATCTAACAATAGTACAATTACAAAGATAATCTTCATGTAATTTATCATCTTGTCTATATCGAGTTTTATATTCATATTACTAATTTAAGTATTAAGTATCTAATTTAAGAAAACTCGATCTAATTTATTTATTTTATTTTAAATCGATATTATTTACATCAAACAGATCTTTAAGTATTCGTTTGATGGATTTCCCACATATCATCAATACACCAAATTCCGATCATATACATTTTACACATGTTAATTGTATAGAAGCACCTGAATGCCCCAGAGACTTTTATCTCCTTTATAGCTATTATTAAGCTATATAAATTTCTTAAAGAAAAGGTAAAATGAATGGGATAATAATTAAGTCATAAAATGGGTTAAAATGTAATTAATGGTAAAAAAGTTCGGCTGTGGGCTCGAAAAATGCGTAAAAGGGAAGTGAAAGCGTGCGTTACCAAAAGGCAAAAAGGAGAGTATGATGATGATTTTTGTTTGTGAAGGCTTCTTAAAGAGCAAAAGCTATTCTCTAAAGTTAAGAATCCCTAAAAAGTTAACCATTTTGCATCATTTGGTACATTTTCTAACGACTATAAATATACAATTCTTCCTCATGGGGCCACATTAACTTTATAAATGAAAGGCTATGTTCAAATTATTAAACACACCATCATCAACATATATATAGGCACCCAAAAAAAAATCATCAACATATATATATATATATGTTTTTTTTTTGGAAGCCCACCTCCAATAATATCTTTGTTGGTCATTTATTTAGCTTTTTTGTATTTGAGAAATTTACTTTGATATTTATAAATTAGTAGGAAAAATACTATTTATAATGCATAGATATAGATATGAGAATACAATAAAAGTATTGCGACTTGATATTTTTTTGGTATTTATATATCATTAAAAAAATATTTAACTCGGCTTTTGAGATAATAAAATATTATTTTTAAAAAAATTTGTGTATTATGAGTTATTATAGATAGTTTTCGTCCGTATATAATTTATAATATATATGACTTTTTGGTAAGGGATGTTAACGTCTACACCCCCTATGAAGTTGAATAATTACAACTCATTCATGCTTAGATGAAAATATTACAAACTCCACTTCTAAGAGTTTCAAAAATTACAAATTGTTTTATTATATCAGGGTATAGTTGATTTTATGAGTGAATTGATCATTTTATCCATAACTAAATTTGTTTAAAGAATAGGAAAACAAAAAAAATTATTTGCAAAATATTCAAAGCAAGTTTTTTTAAAGATATTTTAACATTGAGTAATTTTTTTAAATATTTTAATTTTAGTTTTTAAAATTTTAAATTAAAGGTATAAAAGTCAATTTATCCATTAATTGACCTCAGCCATAAAAAATGAAGTTATTTATAATTTTCATAATTCAAGAATAGAGTTTGTAATATTTTCATTTAAATAGTTATAAATTATAGTTATGTAAATCTCCGGTAATGTAGATGTAAAAATCTCTTTCCTCGTATGTAGTAAAAAAAATTATGAAAGACTTGAGTATGATTTGCTAGATGTTCTGATTAAAAATGTATGTATAGTGCGTGTATGAAACCTCTCATTTCACAACATGACTTTATTCATTAAATTAACTATATAAGTTAACTTGGGTATTTTAAAATTATTTATATGATTTCGTGATACACGGCTAAGATATGAGTATAATTAATTAATAGAGATTATGTAGATAATACGAGAAAACCGTGGACGCAATTAGGAAAACTATTAGCCATTTAGAAAACAACTTTGAGGGAATTCAAAGCAAAATTAGAGGAAATTATCCTTTACGTGTGTTTACATTCTGGGGTGATAATAAAATTACCTTTCAAGCCACGAAGCTAGGAATTTTACTTTCTTAATAAAAGAATGAAAATAAAACTAAATAAATTGAAATAATATGGGGAGAGGAACATTAATTTAAAAATAGAAAACAAAAAATAAAGATAGGGTACAATTAATGTCGAGAGAGGATAATTTTGTAATTTTTATAAAATTTATCATAAAAATGAAATTTCTATAAAAATTTTAAGCAAAGACCGACTCCCCCTATTTTTTTTTAATTTCTAAATATGCCATTTTTTTGGAACTAATTAAGGTGATTTTGGTTTATTACTGAGGTTCCAATTCCCTTATATATAATCAATTGAAAAATCAAGTACGTTTTTGTATTGTTTCGTTTATTTTTCTTTTGGGACTCAATTAAAAAGAGCTTAATTTATTATCGAGATTCCTCCCTATTATATATAACCAACTGGAAAATCGATTATTTATACGAGCCATCAATCAAGGCTTGTAAACAAAGGTGCCCCATGAGAGCAAAAATAATAATTTCTGTCAATATATGCATTTTACGAATTATTTAGTACTTATTATTTGATTTATCAAGATTTATTATCATGTTCATATGGAGTTTATTCATCAAAAGTCAAAACTAACCAAATTTCATAGCTTTGTATAAATACATGTTATAATTTAGAACATTAAAGTCTTTATAAATTCATGTGTTTTTTTTCAATGTATTAAGCACTGTTTATAAGGAATTTTCATAGTTCCCGTTGAAATTTTTTTCTCATTTATTCTACAACTCGATTTGTCATGTAATGACCGTGGCATATTTTGAAAACGTAGTGGAATATTTGCACATCTTGGAGTACAATCTAATTAAATATAATATGATAACGATGGATCACTTCGATTATATTTCTCATTGACTTAATTAGTTGGTGATTAATTAAATTAAATAACTTTTCATACATACCTTGATGTCATTTTATAATATGTTCCATTGGTGGGAATATCTCTTGAGTCTTCTTGTGTAGACGTATTGAATAATTTGGAAGTTCGAAGTTGGTATTGAATAATTTGGAAGTTCGGAAGTTCTAAGTGATAACTAAGATATATATATGATATGAACATGATATAATATCGATACGACAATACAATTTTTTTTATGTGAGAATAACTTAATATGATGTAAGACACAAATTTCCGACATAATATGACACTGCAAAAAATATTTTTAAAAATGTCCTTATATTAGAGATTATGTTAAATTTTATAGAGACGTCGAATTAATTATTAAATTTAGAAAGTGACAATCTATAATAGATAAATATAGACATAACACGAATATTTTTTTTTAAATTTATTACGTGACAAATATCCAAGATAATTTGTCAAAACAAAACTCTATTAATTAAGAAGCTTTCTTTGTCTTTTATTTTTATTAAAAAGATATATTATTGAATAAGTGCAGAGATACAAAGCTAAGAGACTTTGGAGGGGTGTTCCTACCCCCTCAAATTTGGTTGCTATTTCAAAATTCTCTAATTGTTTTTCAATCTTTCATTTTTCTATATAAATAATTAAAATTTTGTAATTTCACGTTCCATAATTACACAATTTTCTTTTACCATTCAATTCACTCGGTTAAAATTCCGACTCTACTCCTGAAAACATGACAAATTATTTATTTACATTAATTATGGCTAGTGAAATTAGTACATCTATAAAATAAAGAACATAGAAGTATCATTTATTCTTTTGGATGAGAATTCCCCAGATAGAAGGCAGCACTTTAGATTTTAATATTTTATCATATATATATATATATATAGGTGAAGTCCCACCAAAAAAAAAAAAATATATATATATATAGGTGAAGTTAGTAGTAGTGTAGCACAAAAGATAGTTTGCCCGGAATATATTATATTAGCAAAGTATGTTGCCTTTTTTAATGCACTAAAAAGTTAGAGAAAGAAAAGCAAAGGAAAAGAGGTGTAAAATTAAGATTATTGCCGTGCTATTGTCCTTTTCGCGTGTGAAAAGTAGAAAATTGGTTTAAAGCCAAACATGAGTGATTAATCATTCCAACTCCCCTACGCTCTTATTCTGAGCGTGCACTCACTATACATCTATATCAAAAATGGCTGACGATTACCGTGACTAGGCCTCTGGCCGATTACAATAATGAACTCTTTGTTGAAATATATATAAATACTGTGAAAGTTTATATTGTTCTAACTCATCTAAAAAACTAGCTGATTAGATGAAGTTTGTCTTGTATTTATTAACTAGCACAAAATATTTTCTTTTAAATGTGGAATATTAATAAATACCTCAACTAATGAAACAACTAATATCGTTAATTATTCCTACTAGTCCGCTCACTGAAATATATGCATTTCAAGGATCAAACAACTAATTAGAAAATTTTTATTTATATTTAATTAGAATGGAAAAGGAAAAAACTTACTTCTTATATTATAACCATTTTTTTCAAGTTTTTATTTGAATTTCTAAATATTTCGGACTGTTACATGTACTTTTTAAAAAAATTTAAATTATCATATTTATTTTGTAAAAATCTTTAAATTGTTATTTTGACCATTTAAGTGTCAACGCCTAACTTATTTTTTTACCGAAAATTTCTAATTTCTCGCTACAAGTTAATACATAAATGGCCGGGATGACAATCTAAATATTTTTATAAAGTACAAATAATAATTTAAAATATTTAAAAGTGTGAATAAAAAAAAATCATAGTACAAAAGGTAAGATGTTTTTTCCGTTATAATTAAAATTAAATGAGCATACCTCTCAAAAAAAAGAAAAAAAGAGCATATATATCGTGTTATGTAGTTTAAATACCTTTTAGTTAAATATTTAATGGTTACAATATTTTTTTTAATAAGAAAAAGGTTAATTTACTTGCGCTTTAGTGCTGGAAATTTACTCTCCTAAGCGATTAAAACTTGCAAACTCTCCAAAGGAGGACTATCCCAAACAACGGCCTCCCACCCAAATCATGCCCCTTCTGGGCCAAAGCATCTGCACATCCATTTCCATCCCTAAAAATGTGCCTAATTTTCACTTCCCAAGGAAGTCTTAACAGAACCTTAAAATTCCACAAAAGTAATTTTTAGAATTATAATTGGCGAAAATAATACGAGTATTGACTTGGCTTTTACATTCTTTTTCGTTAATCAACTATTAATTTATTGAATAATTGATTATAAGTTGATAACTATATAGTATTATCGGGTTAAAAAAAGTACAAAGTAAATAAAATCGACAACAAAAATAATAAAAGAACGTGGTTAAATGTAAATACATCTATAAAAGTTAGGTAACATTAAATTAGAAAGCAGCTCGTGTCGTTTTTAAACTTTGACCATAACGAAATTTATCGCATTAATTATTAAATAAAAGTTCTAAAACTCGTTTAACTATATTCGTATATTCATAATTCCACTTTCTTGAACCTAGTTAGCTAATTGCTATAAATTTCAGCTAGAAAAGGATAATGCTAGAATACATTGCTACACTAAAGTTAGCTAATATAATATACGTAGACTTATAAGAAATAATAGTCTATGTTATAACAAACTAAATTTTATTTTCATTAAAATTGTCTGCAATATTTAATACTGTGGAAAAGTGCTTTTCACATATTTAAGTCTTAAAAGATTATGTCAAATAGCTATACTGTAGACATATATATTTTTTCTATTTCTTGTAAGACACTGTTCGAATTTCTAACATTTATTTGAAAATTTTTAGTTCAAATTTGATTCGTCCCAAAATAATCAATTAATTATATAGTACCATGTGAATTACATTAGCTATTTATTTTTTCGATTTTTTTAATCTTTTCAAAATGTTCATTAGTCAACGTAACAAATTTAATACAATCTCTTTTTTATTATAGAAAAAAGTTTAACTTAAATTGATTCGGCCAAACTCATCCTATTATAATGACAAGTGAATTTAAAGTTTACACTTTTTATTTGATTGACTATTTTTCTTAAAATTTTATCAATCACAAGATATATATAAAACACTCACTCTCATTTTATATTAATTTGATCGAACCAAAATACCAAATTCAACTAGAATTATATCCAGGACAGTAGTCAATTGGGATTAGTCTAGAATTTTTTTTTCTCGACAAAAATTTGGATCTAAATCTCTCTTGCCACTTGAGAATATGTGTATTTAAAAAAAAAAGTCTAATTACCTTTGATGGTGCCTAATCTGACTATGTACGGAACGACCGACTTGAACTCTCAATCACTCAAGATATTTGTTTGCGTGAGATAACTCTGATGCTTTTCTAGACTAAGACAAAGGAATAGACGTGAACTCAAAGGCCAAAACAGGGAAATATGGAAGTTTGACTCATTTTGACCCTCTAATGCTCAAGTCAGACGATGGTCTGGGTCAATAAAGTAAATAATAGGGTGTGCTTAGTGTGTAACGGAAAGCTTCCTATAGAAGTGTCGGAGTGGGGTTTATATAGCAAGGAGAAGGCCTTGTACGTAAGGATAAACCCTCAGTGCGGTGTGGATCTGGTATGCTGGGAGAGAGATTGTTGACATTCAGAATAGTATTTTTTACGGTTAAAGCACTGTTTGAGTGCTCCTGCAGGGATGTCAGATACCATACTTGATGTGGTCGCAATTAATGCAGCCTGCTGTTAGTGGTACCCGTATTAAATGCGTCTGTACCATCGTGCGTAGGTCGATCTAGCATCTGGGTCGAGACTCTCTCGGTCGGAGGACTCTCTCGGTCGGGATGCTCCCTTCGTGGTAGATACAGTTGTCTTCTCTTGCGGACAAGTGCTGATTCGATGGAAATGACACCCGAGTCGAATTGTAAGGGCTGACCTGGCTCGATCCTCCTAATACGTCGGGGACACGTGATAGCACCCGATATTCTCCTTATCAACCTCGGTCATACTAATTTTACCTATATAAAATTCATTTAATTAAAGATGGACGAGTTTCTCCTACTTTATTCTTCTCATTTTATAGAAAGGAGCGTGTCTACACGCGTCATCAAAGAAGAGTGGGGTTCCCACTTTTGTCAATGATAGATGGGAACTAAATACAAAACAAAATGAAGGCTAAAAGGGCAGCCACTCAGTCAATCCAAAGTCATGCAAATATTAATAGAGAGAGAGAGAAAGTTATAAAGGTGGAGAGAGATAGGGAGAATAAAATAATAAACTTAAATAATTAAAAGGAAAGGTAATGTTTAGCACTCATGAAACTCCTGATCTCCTCCCCAAAAAGGTTCACTTATCTTTCTTTCCTCACCTTTCCATTATCTTTTTGAAATCAAACCCCCAAACATTACTTTATTCTCTTGATGCAAGAGCACAACACTACCATTTACTAATACTTTACTTATCCCATTAAACTATTCTTAATCGCCCCCTATTAAACTATCTTATTTTATTTTACAAATCAATCAGCATATGAATGAGTACACATATAAATACAATAATATAATTTTTTTTAAATGTTCATATAAAAAATATCTAATATAGTATTCGATACAGTAAAATAATTTTTTTATAAATATTTGCATATTAGAGGCTATTGCTAACAAAAATTAGTATGTGTGACTCAATTTGAATAACTAATTAACCAATAATAGTACATAACAAAAAATTTCGTGTTCCAATTTTTGGATATGCAGCGATTTTTGCATCTTGATATCCGGGTCCGGCTCAAGATTATCCTATATAAACTATTGATTATATCCCAGAAATCTTTGCAGCTGAAAGTACTTCCATGTCCCTGTTTCCTATAAATTCCTTCTTGTCGAACCTCTCATTTTACACCCCAGTTAAAAGAAAACAAGAAAACAAACACTGCATGCTCTCTTACCCTGACACCTCCTACTCAAACTTTTGAACCCTTTTGGCTTTTTATAGTCTTTAATTTAATCTCTATTTATCTATATAAGATAAACAAATGTGTCCCCAAATATTATAAGAGAATATGCTGTATTATTACTACTACTAATAATAAAGTCCTAATCTTTATCTTTATTTTTCAATTCCTGATATTATGTCACTCCCACGAATAGGAAAGTAAAGTAAAATTAGAGAAATGATAAAGCTTATTATGCCATCACCACTTCTTTTATTTTTATAAAAATTGTATTTTCTTTAATTTATTTGTGTTCATGTGGGAGTTAAGGGGGAGGGATATTTTTGGGTGTATTGAATGAGAAAGAGACGGCCTTTTGTATATGTGTGTTTATATGCTCATATCATCAACACCCCTTTTAGAGAGAGAGAGAGAGAGAAAAGCGAGAGACGAGGGTGGTTTGTGTAATTTGCGTGAAGGAGATGGTCTGATCTTTCCTTTTCGAGTTGAATTTCTTTCTCCCACAGCTTTTGAGTTGCAGGGATTCCCAAACCCAACTCATGTAACATACCTCCTCAGAGAAACAAAGGCAAAATTAATCAATTATTTGAAAGGGAGTGAGATCATTTTGGGAAAAACCCAGAAAGAAATTATAAAGATTCAATTTTTATTGCGTTTCCGGAGTTCAAGAATCCTCAAATTTGGGATTTTTGCCGAATTCCAGGATTCCGAATTGGTTTCCATCACAGGGAGAAGAATTCCAGTCTAGATTCATCATCAGGAATCAGCAACTCTGATCCCAGATACAAAAAAAACAGTAACATGAGAGCCGGATTGAGCACTATTCAGCAAACGCTCACACCGGAGGCCGCCACCGTGCTCAACCACTCGATAGCGGAGGCGAGCCGCCGCAACCACGGCCAGACGACGCCGCTCCACGTGGCGGCGACGCTGCTGGCCTCGCCGTCGGGATTCCTCCGGCAGGCATGCATCCGCTCCCACCCCAATTCCAGCCACCCTCTCCAGTGCCGCGCCCTGGAGCTCTGCTTCAGCGTCGCTCTGGAGCGGCTCCCCACCGCCCAGAACGCGGCGGCGCCGCCGGCCGAGCCGCCGATCTCCAACGCCCTCATGGCGGCTCTGAAGCGGGCGCAGGCCCACCAGCGGCGCGGCTGCCCCGAGCAGCAGCAGCAGCCGCTGCTGGCGGTGAAAGTAGAGCTAGAGCAGCTGATTATCTCGATTCTTGATGATCCAAGCGTGAGTCGCGTGATGAGGGAAGCTAGTTTTTCGAGCCCGGCGGTGAAAGCCACCATTGAACAGTCGTTGAACAGCTCAAACCACCATCAGCATCATGTTTCCGCCGGAAGTGTCGGGTTTCCGGCCAATTTCGGGGGAATTGGGCCGAGGATGCTTTCTAACGCTCCGCCGCCGCCGGCGTCTCCGGTGGTGCCTGTTCCCAATCGGAATTTGTATTTGAATCCTCGGTTACAGCAGGGGGCGGCAACCCAGATGGGGAATCAAAAGGGGGAAGAATCGAGGAAATTGTTGGAGATAATGGCGAAAAGCAAGAAACGAAACCCGGTTCTTGTCGGTGATTCGGAGCCCGAATCTGTGGTTAAAGAATTCTTGAGAAAAATAGAGAACAGCGAATTGGGGAACGATGGGGTTTTGAGGAATGTTCAAGTTATGTCGATGGATAAAGGGATTTTGTCTGATAGGCATCAGATACCGGCCAAGATAGAAGAATTGGGGGGATTGATTGAGAGTAGGATTGCAATTGGTGGTGTGATTCTTGATTTGGGTGATTTGAAGTGGCTGGTGGAGCAGCCGGTGGGTTTTGGTGGGAAACCGGTGGTGGTTTCGGAGACGGGGCGGGTGGCGGTGGTGGAAATGACCAAATTGTTGGCTAGATTCGGCGGAGGCGGTAACGAGGGCGGTACTAATAATAATAAACTTTGGTTAATTGGAACTGCAACATGTGAAACTTATTTAAGGTGCCAAGTTTATCATTCCACCATGGAGAATGATTGGGATTTGCAGGCTCTGCCTATTGCTTCAAGATCGCCGCTGCCCGGAATGTTTCCAAGGTATATTTGTGCAAAAAAATCGAGTAAAAAGGATAAAGATAATAAATTTCTGCCTCATGAAGTTCTACGTTGTGTTGAATCTTGCATTTCTGGGATTCTTTGAACTTCTGAATTATTCTTGGAACAGTAGTTTCATTTCATCTTTAGATTGGGAGAATTGATGACATTTTATAACTCAGCTTGTTTTGGAGAATTGGTGATATATTGTATTCATGTTGCTTTCTGTTTTCTGATCTGTGATTTTTGTATCTTAGGCTTGGAAGTGAGAGGCTCTTGAGTAATCCTATGGAGTCTTTAAATCAATTGAAGGCGATTCCGACAACTATGCCCGTTTTATCGAAACGGGTGTCTGAAAACTTGGATCCGTCTCAAAGACCAACCTTTTGCCCTCAATGTACAGAGAATTACGAAAAGGAACTGGCGAAAATGGGAGCCATTGAGAAGTCATTTTCTGAAGCAAAACAAGAACCGGCTAGACCGGCTCTGCCACAGTGGTTGCAAAATGCCAAACTCAACAATAATGATGCTAAAACAACAGATGAATTGCAGGTATGTGTTTTCTTTGAATTCAAATTTTGGGAAAGACTAAAACTTGGCGTGTGTGTTTTATTGATATCTTCTTCTTACTGTGAAAAACAGGGTAAGGATCAAGGACTGCTTTCCAAGCAGAAAACTCAAGAATTGCAGAAGAAATGGAAAGATACATGTTTGCATCTTCATCCTAATTTCCATCAGGGTACGCGTCCGCCTGCTCTCTCAATGCCGAGTCTGTACAATCCAACTCTTCTGGCACGTGCACCGTTCCAGCCTAAGCGACATCCCGTCAAACCACTCGGGGCGGCTCTACATTTGAGCTCAAATCTAGTCCCTACTCAAAATAGCCCTCCTGCAAGCCCCGTTCGGACAGATCTTGTTCTAGGAACCAAAGGTGCCGAAACTGATGCCAATACGGATACCGTCCCCAACAAGAAAGATGATCAAGATCAAGCTAAAGATTTATTTAGTTGCATCTCGTCCGAGCCGCAAACCAACAAATTGCTTGAGAAATTCTCCAACGCATTGGATGCCGACACCTACAAGAAGCTCTTGAAGGGGCTCATGGAGAAAGCGTGGTGGCAGACAGAAGCCGCCACTGCCGTGGCCACTGCCATCACGCGGTGCCGGTTGGGCAACGGGAAGAAACGGGGCGGCGGAACGAGGGGAGATGTGTGGTTGCTCTTTGCGGGGCCCGATAGGGTTGGGAAGAAGAAGATGGCCTCGGTCCTAGCCGAGCAGGTGTGTGGGGCCCGTCCTGTGACGATACCCTTGGGCTTGCGGAGGGAATCGGACGATCAGGATTCGGATTTGACCTTCCGTGGCAAGACGGCACTTGATCGTATGGCGGAGGCAGTTCGGAGGAATCCCTTTTCGGTGATCGTGCTCGAGGATATTGATGAGGCAGATGTGCTTTTGCAAGGGAGCGTCAAACGTTCGATCGAGAGGGGTCGCCTCACGGATTCGCATGGTCGGGAGGTTGGTTTGGGTAATGCTGTGTTTATTGTTACTGGTGATTGGTCGACAACCAGATTGAGAGACGGTCAATTCGCAGACGAGAGGAGGATTGAGTCGGTGTCGAGCGGGGGTTGGCAACTAGGGTTGATAGTTAGGGAAAAGAGCGCGAAACGCCGCCCTAATTGGTTGCGCGATGACGAGGAGAGGTCATCCAAGCCGAGGAGGGAAATGGGGCCCATGGATGGGCCCATGGGACTATCGTTGGACCTTAATCTCGCAGCGTACAACAACGATCTCGAGGATAAAACAGATGGATCCCACAACTCAAGCGACCTGACCATCGATCACGAGGATGAGCTCGGGCTCATGAACCGAGGGTTCTCAATCGCATCCGTGCCGCACGATTTGGTCGGCGCTGTGGACGACATGATCGTGTTCAAACCAGTCGACTTCGCCTTCGTACGGCGTGAGATCAAAAGGACGATATCGGTCAAGTTCGCAATGGTCTTGGACGAGACTTTGTCGATAGAAGTGGAGGACGACGTGTTGGAGAAGATCTTAGGAGGGTTGTGGCACGACAGGACGAGCCTAGAAGAATGGATGGAGAAAGTCGTCGGCCCAAGCTTCGAGCAGCTTAAGGCACGACTCCCGACCGGCGAGAGGGGCGGTTCGGTGGTCCGTCTGGTCGTCGAATCGGATCTCAGCAACCGGGGGAAGGCCAAGGGGAACGCAGACTGGTTGCCTAGCACCATCATGGTGTAAAACATCGAGGGGCAGAAATTATATTTTTGGTTATTTACGGGGTACCTTTTGTAAATAGTGAAAGTATTTTGGCAAGATTTAGACTTTTCCATGGAAGAGGTGAAAGGGGTAAAAGGAAAATGGTGAAACTTGAAAGAGTCTAAGAGATAGAAGACAACCGTTAAGAGTGAGATGCTGACAGGTTAACGAATCTTCAACAGCACTCACATTTCCTTTTTTTTTTTTTTACCGTAGTATTTGTTAATTTGTTGTTTTGTATTGTTATGTCATAAAATATTTAATATTAATTATTATGATTATTATTAAGGGATATGATGATGAATAAAGGTTAATTTCTAATTTTGGTATATTTTTTGTTGTATATTTTACTTTTGGTGTAACTTTTTGGTATAGTTCAACTTTGGGGTTTTTCGCTTTTTGTAAAAGCGGAATCACTGTATAAATAGTGATTCCGCATTTGGAAAAAGCGAAATCACTGTAGCATTCCGTTATGAGTCTTCATTGCAATCATAATTAATGAACAGACTCATAACGGAATGCTACAGTG
>JBBMKE010000003.1:13726247-13763787 GCA_037834125.1 Lippia alba
AGTTTGAGGAACCAGCCAAGCCCGAGGTATAGAGTGTTTGGCCCTTCACACTCTCATACTCTTCGAGGTGAGGTTTAGGTTTTGTATAGTGGGACCTATAGCCTTTATGTGTTGATTTCCAACCCTGTATGCGAGTATACTATATTAAACGCTACTACATGTTCTGATATGGTATGTTTATGATCTTGTGAACCATCTTTGGGTTTTGGAAATTATTATGAAAGGTATATATAAGCCTTTTGAAAACTGTTCTGTCATGTTCTGTTACCTTGCGAGATAAGTCCATGAAATATTAATATTCTATCCTGTCCTTTTCTGTTTTCTGATTTGGGATCCCAGAGCGGGTTAGAGAGGATGTCGGTATGGCAAGGGCCGTCGGACCAGCCTCTATACTTAGCTCCACTTTGAGATAAGTTCACGCGACCCGGCTGTAGGGAAAGAGACTTATCTTGAGCCTTTGGCCCAAGGGCCGGGGAGGACTCTTGTGGGATCGCTTCTCCCTGAGGCATGTCCTGTCCTGGACGGATTGAGCAGACCAGCTCTCTCTGTCACCCAGTATGAGGTTGGATTGTACTTTGATTTATGATTTTGTCCTGTTCTGTACTGGTGGTGATAGTTTGTGGCTCGTACTCGTCGAGCATTCTGTCTTGTCCTGATTGGTACTTGTGAAAAGGGATAGGTGTTTCTAAATGGTTTGCAAACTTATATCTATTTTTTGGGTATTTTCAACTATTTTGGTGTGCAAAACCCTAGCCCCGGTTCACGAGTCCACCTTTCTGATACGTGCGTTGCTCCTATATATGTATTAGTGGGTGTGCGTTAGCCCCCTCGCTCAGTCAGTTGACTGACCCCTCCGTTGTTTAATCTTTTCAGCTGCAGGTCTTGTGGTGCTAGGTGGATGTGAGTCTGCATTTTCGTCATTTCGAGTCTATTGCACTTTTACTTATACATTTCTAGATTACTATATTACTTTACTTTCAGCACTTGGTTACTGTTATTTACTTTACGTTCAATCTTGTGTAGCTTTAGATGGTTGGCCTGTGTGGCATAGGATGTTACATTTTGACCCTGTGTGGCATACTTGAATATTTGTACTGTTGATGGTTTTATGTGATGCTTCAGCACTCTAATTTCTGTTATTCATGTTTACTTGCTTCCACGCTCTGTTTTAGATCCGCCTAGCTAGCATGTGTGTTTGTCCCCGTTCTCTATTGTTTGGATTCAGGCTTGGACGACCATTCCTTAACTGAGTCTAGCTTCAGTGCGGGGGATGTGGCACTCTCGTTTAGGGTGTTACAGCTTTCATGTCGACAAAGAACCCACGTAAAAAAATCCTTGACTGATTGACCCAGACCTGACAGTCAGATCGACCACGTCAGATGATCAATTTTGAGCCATATCAGAATTTAATTTAATTTTAAATTAATAATAAAGTCCTAATTTGGAGAAATAAAGTCTAATAAATAATTAATTGATAATTATTAATTATTAGTCTTTAAGTTATTTATAATTTAATAAATAAAGTAAAATTGAATAACTAAAAAAGTTAGATATTTCTTAATCATCAAGTTGGTCAAAATTAGAACGCTTTCTTTCCAAGCAAGAATCAAACTAGTGGGTTGACAAATCCTATATCCTTTAGGAGATAGATTTCGAACCACATAGCCTATAAATAGTGGGGGTTCGAACCCCATTAAGGCTGATACAAAAATTCTCCTTCTCCAAAGAATTATACACTAACCCCTTAAAGCCTAAACACTGAATACAGAACTAGCACCCACCTTGTTTGGATCATGGACTATTTCTCTAGAGGGCTGCTTACATGGAGTCTTCAAAAATTCGAAGGGGCTAAATTTGTGGACAAGCCACGTGAAGGAAGTTCTTGGGCGGCCAGACCGTTTCAAGAAAGAACTCACTAACAGTAAGTTCTTGATCCTTACAAATTTGGGGATAAGAATTACGAGTTCGATCTTGCTTCATTGGAAAAATTTTTAAATCCCGCTGCTTTTCTGATTTCGTTTTCCCAACACTGCCTATATCCACAGTTAGCAAATATGCAATTTCGAATAAATGCTAATATCTCAATTGGTTAAAGTTCTATCCTTTTAATTTTCATGGTTGTGTTTTTTTCCAATGATAATTGCTTAAAGTCCGGTAAATGGTTTAAAAAACATCATTTCCTTCATATGTATACATATTTTTATAGTGTCCATGTCTTACAGATGGCAGTGGATAGAAAAGGAAAACATGTGAGTGAGCCGTCAACTGACAATGCATCCTCTGAGACGGCAATGCCTATATTGCATATCACTGTTAAAGAGAAAAAGTAAGTTAATAAAGTATTTGTACTTTTTTCTTCTTATTCTTATTGTTTTATTCATTTAATTTGCTTAATGTAGGTTTGCAACACATTGTGGTGATGTGATTGGTCGTATTATAGAAGACAACCTTCATGCTCAGCCAGGCAGTTGTTGGTCTTCGTGGGACGAGATTCCACTCAAAAATAAATTTTGGATGCATTCAAAAAGAAGTGCTCCAATCTCCTCAAAAACTAATTTACCCTAGCCCGAAAAAGAGGAAGACGGCCCGTCAGGATAAACAATGCAATTAAGCATTGCTATGTGCATTCTAGGAGACTGAAAAAATTCGAAAAAGTAAGCACAAAAATTAAAATCAACCTGAACAAATGGAAAACTTTGTCAGATATTCAAGTGGAGAAGAATGAAGATGCAGCATGTACAATTGAACATGAAAAGAAAACGGCGAGTAAGGATGCTTGAATTGGAGAAGTTGAGAGAAAAATACGAAGAGAAATTGACTAGTAAGGATGCTGAATTGAAGGTGTTTAGAGAAATATACGAACATGAATTGGTTAGTAAGGATGCTAAATTGAAAGAGTTCAGAAAAAAATACGAACAGGCCTTACGAAATTTGGCTTGTAAGGATAAAGAATCAATAGAGCTTAGAGCTATGTTCAAGGACCTTGTTAAAAAGAGCAACGAAGAATTAGCTTTGTAAGGAACTTAGAGAAAAGTCTGAGCTAACTGTTGATGTTCTGAAGAAAGTTAGTTAAGTGAAATAGTTATACTCATATTTTGGCAACTTCAAAAGGATGAAAGGCATCCTAAACTAGATGTTCGTCTCTATTGCGACATGGTCTTTAGAAATATTTTTGTTGAAATTTAATGGTAAAGCAAATGTATATAATCATTAAGATCCAAATACTAGATTATGTTGTTCATTGATTGGGAAATTATTTGTAGTCGAAGAAAAGTAAGCGGTTTATAGGATCTTAATCATATATCATATTGCATTTTTGTTACAATTAATTTCGATATTATGACTCACCAGAAACATGAACGACTGAACTTGAAAAGACAGACAGCTTTCATGCTCAGCCAAACAGTTGGTAGTCTCGTAGGATGACATTCCACTGAAAAATAGACAAACAAATTAGCTGAGCCTGAAAAAGAGCAAGACAACCCGTTTGGATAAACAATGCACATTGAACACTGTTATATGCATTATAGGAGACTGAAAAGTAAGCACAAAAATTAAAACCTACCTAAACAAATGGAAAATGATGGGTGTCGAATCCACGAATAATAATATCCCGAATTTTGCACACAATAAAATTGTAAACAGTAGTAACGGGAGTCGATCCACGGAGATTGGATGAGCTTATCACTTTTTATATGCCAAGGAAATAAGTAACAAAGGGGGGGTTTGAAATGAGTGAATTAACTAAGAATGAAATAAAACGTAACTAGCTAGCTAAGTAAACTAAGTTGAATGCAGAAAACACTTAAACTAGTTCAATATATGATGGATAGCTGGAATTCTCCTACACATGCATAAGATTGTGATCACTGACAGGGTAATTAAATCTGCAGTTAGGCCAGGTATAGTCACCAAGTACTCTCTGGCTCCCTCGTTTCTTCTTACTGTAGAAAAGTCCCAAGGCCCTACAAAGAAATGTAAAACACCAACAGTAGCTATTTCCAAGAGAATCAACCAAATTTATGGGGGCATAATCAACAAAATAAACAGATAAAATATCAATTTATGCAACGTATCAAATCCCCCACACTTAGGCAATGCTTGCCCTCAAGCATAATTTAGAATTAAGACCGTTATCACATCCTAAATCACAACCACAGTACTCCGATGCGAATACTAGAAACTCTTGTTTTCACCCAAAACCATTTACAACAAACATAAACACAAAGTGAAATTCGAAATCAACCTTCAAAAGCAGAATAAATATGAGCTCAAGTGTTTATTAATATCATGTAATTCTTAGTTTTGAACCTATTAATCTAATGCAAAATGATTGAAGCAAGTATAAAGCAATTAGTCAATCTAATATCAATCGATTTTGCACAAATGTTAAAGAATGTCAAAGATTTGGTGAAGAGCTATGTTTCATTCTCTTAGATGAGCAATCCTATAAACCTAGAGAGCTTTTCAAGAACCCAAACATCCCTCAAAATAAAATTCCTTTTCTTTTATCTTTTTCTGCTCAACTTTTCTTTTTTTTTCTGTCTCCTTTCTATTTGTCTCTGTTCCCTTTTTTTCTTTATTCTTTTCATTCTTTTTTTTTTTCAGCACACAAGGAACTCCAATTGTTTATCCCTTTAAGTGTTGGGAAAATAATTTCGAGAGCGGCCGGCATTCAGCCCTACTCATGGCGTTTTAATGATTTGGAATTTTTCCAAGCCAGAGGAGTAGTCCGCGAGTTCTACTGATCAACCTTTCTCTAGTTGGCCCCTTGCAAGCTCCCCCTTACTCTAAATGCTTATCCAATCAAACTCAACAAAGCTCAATCACCAATCTACTGTTTCTCAACATAATTGCAAAATCAATAAATATTAAACCAACTAAACACTTCATATAAGACTCATACGCATCATGGTGTCAGTTTAGCACACACAACTTAGGTTCAATTACTTAGTATCAAGCTCATAATATTCATCCAATTCGAGTATCAAACAAATTCGTTTCCTGTCATGCAAGTCGAAAACAATCAAGGATTCAAACTCAAATTCCTTTTTCCTAATTAAATCCCACGCATTCAAGAAGCTGTATGAAGTGTTTTAGAATGGAAAACATGCCAAAATTCTAAGTGAAATCAATAGGGCAAAGCTGCAACAGTCATTTCAAGCACACAAATAAAACCCAAAGACTTCAACAAAATTTAACAAATCAACAGCAGCAGACTTTTAGATTTTCAGCCTCAATTCCCCACCAAAAATCTCTTAAAATCAACCAATTTGCACCCAAAACAACTCCAATTAAATCCCTAAAGCATGCACAACTACACTTAAGCATATAGACAGCAAAATCAGCTACATATTCACAATTTCCAGCAACTATCAGCCTTCAAATTTCGAAAATATTTACACAGTCAGCCCATTGTATCCCCCCACTTAGACCTTGTTGTCCCCAACAAAATGATAGAAATAAAGAGAGAATGGGGGACTTCCCTGAATCCGGGGGGTACGAAATGCCGCTCAGCGGCGTTGCTGGAGCTCGGTGAGAATATCAAACATCTTTTGCAGCTGCTCGTGCATTGCCGGGACGTGGCTTTCCAAGCGGGCAAGCCTTTCCTCGATCGTGGACTATGGGGGTACGACGGGCACGCTGCGGCGTCGAGAATCAGTGTGATAAACTCGTACGGAATCCTGTAAACCTGCGGGAACCATAGAAACAACACCGTTCTCGCGGACCAAGAGCATCATTAAATCAAGATTAAGCAAATCTAAAAACTCCAATGGTCTAGCCACATGTTGTTGCAAATTATTCAAGTCAAAACCACCAAAATGCACAACCAAACGAGTGATAAGGTGTCCCATGATACGTGAACGAGTGCGTGGAAGTGCATACCGGAAAGCCGTGGCTACCCAAAATCCCAAGTTCACTTTCGTTCCCGTAACCATAGCCCACATAAAAAATAACTCAGATTGTGTAACAGTGTGTGCGGTCTTAGTCCTACCCGAATATGAATATGCAATAAGGCGATGCAAATAGCGCAAGGCAAGCTCAACAATGAAAATATCACGCCTATCATGAGAATAAGAGGAACACAGATGTCCAGTTAATAAATTCCAAGCATTCTTAACATCAAATTCAGCCGGGTATGCACAAGTACTAGTCACAAACTCATTTTCAGCAACATCAACGCCTAAAGCAGCACTAAGGTCAACCACAAAAATCTCATAATCATGCCCAAGCAACCGGAAAGTAATCACACGGGAAAATATATCTAGATTCGCACGCTTAGCAAACTTGAAAGTACAAAAAAACTCATACACCAACTCATATATAATAGGGCAGTCAATCAAGAAAAATGGGCGCCAACCTATTCCATCAATTAATTCCATAACCCTATCATGCAAGTTCAATTTCTGCAAAGTTAAAGTTGGAGTGTGGAGTAACCTACCTCGTTGTAGCTTACGTTGAGGCAAATGGCTTAGGCGCGCTGGTGCAGCCCATCCTCGAAATTTAGATTCCCGATTTCCTGGAGGAAGTGAAGTGCGGGTACAATGTGATCCTTACTTCCTCGACGCCTGGTATGCTGTATTGGGTCCTCGTCACGGTCAAAAGCGGGTTGTGGCTGCTCGACTCCACAGTTGGGGCCTGAGAAGAGGAATCATCCTCGTAGTCGGCATAATCACCGTCCGAGACGGGAGCAGATCCAGAGACGGAGGCTTCAAAAGCAGCGGCAGTGTCAGAGGCTTGTTCCCCCTCGGAATCAGACACTACCAAGGTAGCGGGCGGCGCACGGGGCTGTCGTGAAGCAGCCAGGGTCCGGAGGCGCGTGGAGGTTCAGCGCGGCGGAGCTGGAGGCTCAGTGGCGGTGGCTGTAGTGGCGCGTTTCCGGCGCGTGTGGGCAGTAGCGCCGCCGCGCGCCTACCGGAACCCACCGACGTAGCTGGGCCCTCATGCAAGCGACGCGCCACCGTCCATCTTATACCTCGGATCAAAAACAACAGCAAGGGCTAAAACCAAAGAACACTCATCCCAATACTTTTCAATCTTCGTCAGCATAGGACATGAAATACTCTTTATGTAATTTTTTTCACTATATTTTCATTCAGCTATCTTCAACTTAATCTCACAAATATTCTGAAAGAATACATTAGAAGTAGGATATTTTCTACCACTAAAATGACAAGTTGTTTGATAAAAAAGTTCCAAACAACTATGGACAACAGTTATCACTTCCCACTCCAACTCACTTGTGTTAAATCTGTGATCTTATAGCTTATCTGCAAACGATTAAAAGCCTCCTTTAGTGGCAAAGCCGTGGTAAGCATATCATAAGTTAAATTTCACTTGTTAGACACATCCATAGCAATCTTCCTTTTATCCTCCAAGCTACATTTTTTCAATACAGTTTCAAACTTTTGTGTTGCAAGAATATATCCATGTAAATATCTTACAGTTTCACGAACTTTTTCAAGCATATCCCTAACTTGATGCAACCTGTCTTACACAATTAAATTCAGAATATGTGCACTACACCTAACATGTAACAAATCTCCATCAAACTCAATCAAAGAATCACAAACAAGCCACTCTTTCAATTTTCTAATCATAACATCATTTGCTTTAGCATTGTCAACAACTGTAATAACTTTTCTCTCCAAATTCCATTCCAAAATCAACTCTTTTGTGAAAGTAAATAAAGTTTCCAAAATTTTCTTACGAAGACACCAATTCTCATCGATGTAATATGCTGTCAGAGCATAATAAGTTGTATGTGATTGCTTGGATTTCCAAAGATCAGTAGTTAAAGATATTTTGCAATTAAGTGCATCAAAACCTTGAAACCTTTAACTTTTGTTCTTCGTGTATGTCTAACACGTCACTTCTTAATGAGTTTCTACAAGGAAGTTTAAAACTTGGATCCAAACCACCTAAGAACTTTTTGTAATACGCATGGGGCCACATATTGAAAGGATAGTTGTTTTTAATACAAGTAATTGTTCACTCCTTTCGACTTTCTAATTGATAAAAAATGAACTCACTTCTAGGACTACCAACCAAATTATCTTCGAACTCAAACTTTGGACATGCTTTCTTTATATGTGTCCACAAATAATTAGTTCCACATTGGCCACACAAGAGTTTGTCACAATGATTACGTTTAGCTTTAATGATGTTGTTCACTAAGCTAACCTTTGTGAAGTGTGCCCACAATGCTTTTTTTGTTCCACGACTCCCAGAATTCGAAACCTCCTTAGTGTCACCATAATCACCATGCATATGTTGGCTAGCTTCACTACGAACAATCAACACGTGATACCTGTTCAAAATATCAATTAGAGTATTAATTTCTGAAAATCAGGAAGTAAATTAAGTACATTTTTAAGTTTAATGAGCCATATACAACATGCATGAATACTTTTATGTTTAACATAAATGATTCATGAACAACATAACAATCAATAAGCTAAAATAGCATTAGAAAATAGAAAGGATTCAACAACAACAATTCTTGTCTCATAAATGTCATGATTAGGCTAATGACTAAAGTAAGCTAAAATTTGATTCTCTTTTCAAATCTTGACATTTTGGATAGGTTTATTTAGACTATGATATAAAAACATAACTACATTGTACATCATAATTCTGTAGCAGTTGCAAACTCAGTCTAAGGCTATGTTTTAAAACCTGGACCGGCCGGTCGGACCTGTTCAACCGGTGACCGGCCGCCTATCCAGTCCGAGCACCCCCCAAAATTAGCCAACGGGCTAACCAGTGCTGACCGGGGAAAAATCGGTCAAAAACCGGTAAAATTACCGACTCAGACAGCTTTGCGGACCGTTTGGCCCGGTTTTTTTAGTTCTTTTTTCGAAAACTTGTAAAAATCATTTTTAATTTATGAGGGAGTGGGATTCGAACCCATCACTCAGAAATGCAAGGAGATTACTGAAACCATTGAGGCTAACTAGATTGATGATACTTTTTGGTAAACAGTTTTTAATAAATCTTAAAAACAATAAACTCATCAAAAATTAAGTATTAAGAAAAAATCAATTGATTACAAATATTATGCTACACAGTACGAATTCAATTTAAACATAGGTTCAATAATTTGAAATATTTCATATATATTTATAAAAATATAAATATATGTGTGGTATTTTTTTATTTTTCTGCAAAAAATATATGATATTTATTAAATTAATTTTTTATCTATATTATTAGTTTGGTTGATGTTGATTACATGACCAATTAGATAGATATTTTATCTATATGTTTGTAAATCTATAGTTTGAAAATTTTTCAGAGATATTATTTAAAAGTTAATGAGTAGCTAAAAGTGATTAAAATTATATCTATTTTTTATATTATTTAATTTATTTGATTATTTTTAGTTAATATTTATATTATTATATATATTTATATAATTAAATATAAATATTATATAATTAAGACGTCACTCCGGTTCGACCAGTGGTCCGACCAGTCGAACCAATAAAACCAGTAACCAGTAAGGATTTCAGTTCGACGTCCGGTCCGGGTTTTAAAACATAGTTCTAAGGAGATGAGAATAACAGAATGTAACCATAAAGAAATTCATTTGGGAAGCATGATTCAGTCAAAATCACTCAACAAAAGAAAACAAGAAATACAAGAAACCATAAGTTGCAACCAATTACCTTAAACTTATGCCTCTTTAAACAACTTTAATCTTGAAGTTCTCACTGAATCTTTACCCCTTGAAACCTAAGATTACATAAGCAGAAATAATTTGTTAAACCCCAAAAACATAACTTTAGGATATGAGCTAAAGCAAAATTAAGTCTTGCGTTCAAGCAACTAAATACGGAATTCACACTACAATAGGAATTCAATCACTACAATTATCAAAATTTGGGAAAAACTGTAATTAACTGTAGTTGAATCAAGCCTAACTTGGAAGGCCAGACTAATCTGAAGCTCCCTAAAGAACATGTAACATGTGGATGTTGGGGACTCTAAATGAGTCGAGGACTGATTTAAGCATCAGAGGGTCTAAGTCCAGAAATCTCTCGACATCTCCCCTAACCACCTCTTCTTCTGTTGAATAGATAGTCGACCAACTGGAACGTTGTTCGAGCAACCTTTTTTTTTAAGACACTTTGCAGGATATAAGGATACGAACTCTTGAAATTGTATCAATATCGTTACGAATACTCATTTTAATATTGAGTTGGATACATATTGCATTAAATCTTACTATAATTAGTGTTGTAGTGTCCGTATAATATGTGCTCAATCATAGATTACATCTATTCCACACAACCATTATGAGAAATCGAGCTCAAAGACATAAAAATCAAAAACATTTTTTTCCCTAATTTTTGGGCTAAATTAATTAAAAATTTAAGATAAAAATAGTCACCAAAATGGTCCTTGACTCCTTGGCAAGTGAAGTGTATGTATAAGATTTCCAAAATTTTATTTTTTGGCCGAAGAAAGAAAGTGAGAGGTACAAAATAGTTATTGCCAATCCAAGCACGCCCCTTAAATCTTAATCCTCCTACCTCCAACTTCCCCCCAATCAGTGTGAGGTTTTCTTGAGAGTGGATAATGTTGATATCAGTACGGCAAATTTCTTCGTCTCTTTGCTCCACAACCTCTCTGACGCACAATTCGAACTCCAAAAGGCATTCTTTTACTGCGAAATCTCATAATTATGCCTACAAAAGCCATAAGAATTCCATTTGCAGAGCGACTCTAACTGTCCACAGAAAGAACACCACCAGCAGCCATAGCCAGAGGTAATAAATGAAACATTGTCAATTTCGGATTGTTTTATAAGCTTGAAGAATTTGGGGTTTCTTGTTTTCGAATGGGTTTTCGCTAGTTTTGTTGGGGGAGCTAGAATTTGTCAATTTCTTGTGGTTCTATGGATTTCCTTTTGTTTTTGAGCTTTTGTTGCAAAAGGGTGCTGTTTGTAATCTGTGAATGGTTAATTCATCTGTTTGGAATCATGCAATCTCTTTTTGTGTTGAAATTTATGTGATTCCTGCCTTTGTGCTGATAACCAATCACTCTGTTCTAGAATGTGGCTTTAAATCTTTAACCGAATTGGGTTTTAGCTATAATTCAATATAAGGAGATGGAGATAACTACACTAGCATGTTTGGCCTAATTATTACACGAACTATCCTTTAGTTTGAGAAATTAGAAGTGCTTCCCCTGATTGAGGTTGGCCTGATATATGATGTTATAGCCATGAATATAAAGCCGAATATTGACCTGCAAGTGCTACGGGAAAAATTGGATATTCATAAAAACTTAGAGACAATGTCGTTACAGATGAAGTTTTTGACAGGGGAAGTTTTTGTAATTTTTCAAACCTATGAGGAAGTTTGTGTGATTAGGCCAAACCTCAAGTTATGTCTCTATAATTATCCCTTAAAAATTTTCTGGCTATTTATTTCTTTTCTCTTTCTAAAGATCTTAATTTTAGTTCATATTATTTAGTCAATCTCTTGAATTGATTTTAATATTTTCATGATTGAAAATTTTCAGCAATGAGAGTTCTATATTTGATCCACTGGGCATCAACCCGGATGGCTTCTCTGAACTGAAAACCGCTTGGGAAAGTGTAGTAGAATTATGTTCTCAAACATTCAGCAGTACCTCGGGCACAAGAAAAGAGAAAGCTTCATCTGGAAGAGGAGCAGCAGGTTTGTTTTCTCATCATATTTCTTTATACACCAAAATTTACCTTTCATAAATTTTTTACCTTCTGCTCTTGGCCCTTGATTAGGATTCTTTGACATTTTCCAGCTGCCATTGAAGATACCAGCATAGATTTTGGAGATTTCTTCAAAGGCCCACTTCCTGGAAAATTTCTCAAGCTTTTGGGCTATTTGGCATTGTCACGACTTGGAATATATATACCTCTTGGTGGCGTGAATAGGGAGGCTTTTGTTGGTAATTTAGATCAAAATAGCCTTTTGGGCACTTTAGATTCGTTTTCTGGAGGTGGTATTGGCCGGCTTGGAATAGGGTCTCTTGGTATTGTGCCTTTTATCAATGCACAGATTGTTTTTCAGCTTCTCACACAAATATACCCAAAGTTACAAGAATTGCAGAAAAGAGAAGGTGAGGCTGGAAGAAAGAAAGTGTTGCAGTATACTCGGTATGCATCGGTTGGATTTGCAGTAGTGCAGGTAAATTAAAAGACGTGTTTTGTGCTCTTGAGCTTAGGGAGTGTTTTGATTTCGTACTAGTATTTAGAAAAAGCTATGGTAATTCAGAAGCTATAAAAAATGTGTTTAAAAAATGTGCTTTGTGCTCTTGTTGGTTATCCTAGCTTCTTTTCCTGTTATTGGGTTTGCATTTGTACTTCATTTCATAAAGCACTCTCAACTTTGTTGCTACAATTCTCTTGTAATTGTTGCAACAACTTTAACTTCTCTCCAAGATGAAGCTTTTGTAAACCAAGCCAATAGGGTGTTACTGTGTTAGGCTAGTTTGTGTTCGAAAAGCGTATAAGATCCTAGACCTTATAAGGTCCTACATCTTATTTTGACATTAAGCTGTCAGAAAATTGGATAAAACAAAATGGACCAGTTAATATTATAGGATCGTAGACCTTATAAGCTTCTACATGTGTTTTTTGAAATGAACTTGTTAAAGCATTGGATAAAACAAGATCGACAAGTTAATATATAAGATTTTGTGAGAGCATATAAGTTTCTCAAATTGATATCCCACAAATAGATACATTTTAAAATGGTAGAAGTGTAATATAGAAAAAAAATGTTAAGGATATTATGTTATTTCATAGCACAGCTTGTAAGTTTCTCTAAAAAGAAGCTGAGGGAGCTCACTTCTTTTTAGAAGTTCATAACATCTTACTTTGGAATTTATAAGCTTCTTTTGTAATTTGTATTACTACTTTCAAAAAGCTTATAAGATTGTGGATTTACTATGAAACTATTTATTTCTTTGTGGCAGGCAATTGGCCAAGTATTGTACCTTCGTCCCTATGTCAATGACTTCAGCACTGAATGGGCTCTCTCTTCTGTTGTTTTGCTGACCCTCGGCTCGGTTTTAACAACCTATATTGGCGAAAGAATTACCGACTTAAAACTTGGAAATGGTACATCTCTTTTAATTTTCACAAATATCATCTCGTACTTGCCAGCATCCTTTGGGAGAACTGTTGCACAAGCATTTCAAGACGGTAACTATGTTGGACTTGCGGGCATTGTTGTTTCCTTCTTCTTGCTGGTTCTTAGCATTGTGTATGTGCAGGTTAGATTTTTAATTGCTTCCTTTATAACATTTATTTTGTTGAGGATTTAATGGAGCGTTTATGATGTTTCAGGAAGCCGAGAGGAAAATCCCAATTAATTATGCCTCAAGATATACTAGTGGAGTTGGAGGAAAATCTGCTTACTTGCCCTTTAAGGTGTGTAAACTTCCCCTAGTTTTAGAAATACAATTTACAAATTTCCACTTTCAATTATTAGAATTTTATCAATATTGGGAAAAAAGATTAATTGAGAAAATGGTTAATATCTTTGAGACGTGGGAGAATATTTTGAAAAAGTTTATTGAAGTTTGAATTATAACATTGTTTAACTGTGTGTAATAAGCAACAGGAGGCAACTGTAAGGTAGAAATAATTACCAAGGGAGGCATGAGTAATTCCTGAATGGATAGGGGATATTGGCGTAATTATTTAGTCATCAACAATTTTTTATGATAACAGGTAAATAGTTCTGGAGTGATGCCAATCATCTTCTCAACTTCGTCATTGTCTCTTCCTGGAACTCTTGCACGCTTTACGGGTGTGAATTTTCTCAAGAAAGCTGCTGTGGGTTTAAATCCCGGGGGTATGATAGTCTTTTTGTTACTTTTGTATCTTTTCACATACTAGTTTGTATATTGTTAAGTTCTATTTATATATAAATTTCAGGTTCACTCTACTTGCCAACAAACATATTGTTGATAGCATTCTTTAATTACTACTACACGTTTCTCCAACTCGACCCTGATGATGTCAGCGAACAGTTGAAGAGGCAAGGCGCGTCGATCCCACTTGTACGGCCCGGGAAAAGTACTGCTGTATTCATCAAAACGGTAAACTTCCACTCCCTAACATATATACATATATGTACACAGACATATACGAGATAATTAACAAAACCCCCTGAGGTTTACATCAATAACCAAAAATCACAACTATATCTTACAATTACACCCCCGACACTATCAAATAAAGGCGTTTCGGGGGCAACTAATGGTTGGCGTGTTTATAAGACAAATCTTTTTGGTACAACATTGGTAGGGGTTCAGTAATTATGCCTCTATATAAATTCAGAGATAATGTCAAACAAAAACCCTGAGGTTTGCCTAAACCACCAAAACCACCTCTATCTATTAAATTTACAGTTACACCCCTGCCAAAAACAAATCATGGTTTTTTCGTAAATAAGACGGAACCACACGTTAGTAACTGCAATTCTAAAAGCTACATGGGTTTTTTCTATACGTCGGGCAACCTCAGGTTGTTCGTTTGGTAATAATCCGTTGTATATAAATGTGTCGGACTTATGCATGTGCTTGTCGATATGTATATGCAGGTTTTGAGCAGGATATCGGTTCTTGGTTCAGCATTTTTGGCAATTCTTGCTGCTGGTCCGGCTGTGATAGAACAAGCGACGCATCTTACAGCTTTTAGGGGATTTGCAGGCACCTCTGTTCTCATTCTTGTTGGTTGTGCCACTGATACTGCTAGGAAAGTTCAAGCTGAAATCATTTCACAGAAATACAAGACCATAGAGTTTTATGACATGGACAAGTACTGAATCACAATGTTAAGATGCTCTGTAAGTCCCTTTGTGAATTCCGGAAACGATTCGGATATTGCCTTAAACTTCATCTGTTATTTTGCATCATTTGTATCACAGAAATATGTATTCCTTGAAGTGTTTAGTGCCCTGGAGATCAAGGATGTTGGTTTGCCTAAATTACACGAAACTCTAAACCGTAAGTCATCCCGCTCCATCAACAGGCTTATGAATCATATAGATATAATTGTTGCACATTATCTAATGCTTTGTAAAATTTTGCAAGCTTACAAAGTCACACAGCTCATGAGCTGCAACTACAAATCACCATAGCCTTAGCTCCAATCAAACTGCAGGAGCCAAAGCTAATCTTCTTAACATAGCCGGGGATGTTACAAAAGGGACCTAACTCATAATCTTTAAAGACAAATACAAACTATTACAACCACTAATTTACAAGAATGCCCTTAACCTAACCCGATCGATTACCTAATCCTCCGGCTCAGCTGAAAAGTCGGGCTCTTCAGGTTTGGGCAATTTGGGCAAACCAACATCCTTGATCTTCTGAACACCTCTCCTCGTATTCGCAGCAAATCTTGAAGCCAATATTGTAACCCCAAGATTTGACCTTATATTGGACGGCGACTCGGAACTATTGGAACCCTTTTGCCCCTCCTCTTCAACAGTACTCTCTTCCATCATGAATGATTCCATTCGTGCAAGATCCTTAGCGTTTTTCCTCCTTTTGTACCTTCTCCAAGCGGCCTGAATAAAACAAGCGGCCCACGTCCTCCAATGATGAGAGTAAAACCTAAATGTGTGCTGCAATTTCTTGCTATGGAGCCGTCTGAACTGATTTGCAACAAATTTAAGGTCTTCGGCGCGTAACGCAAAAGCTTCCACTTCTCCAAGTGCTCTAACTGTTCTTGTTGAAGAAGGCAAATTGAGGGCTGATTTTGGGAGTAACGCCCAAGCTAGAAGCTCTTCTCCACAAAAATCACCCGGTCTTAGGGTTATGGAGTTGAAGAAACCGGTTCGGCCTCCATTTGTGGTGGAGCTCTCGAGGCGGCCTCGAATTATGAAGAGCATTTCTGTGACAGGGTCACCCTCACGGACTATGTATGTGCCCTCCGTGCACAAGCAAGAGACTAATCGCTCACATATAGCATCGAGTAATTGGTCATCCATTTGGGAGAAAAATGGGACCTGGAATATTTTGGCCAAAAAATGTGTGAAAGTTAAATCTTGTGGTACTTTTCTTCAAACACTCCCAACTTCCACTAAAAATTCTAAAATATTAGCTTCTGTTTTAACTTTGTCAAATTCAGAAGTGAAAAAAATCCAAAAGTGAAAACACTCTATTTTAACTTCTTCAAATGCAAAAGTGAAAACACCCATACAATCAAATGAAGTTATGACCCAAATTCTAGTATACCATTCAAATGATATTACGATTCATATTTTTAGGTTTAACTAATTTCAGTTATCAAAAGGAGGTATTTGCAATTTCAAAATTAACAAGGAAAGTTTGTGTAATTATACAAAATTAACTCTTACTGTTTTTCTATCCCACAAAAATAAGAGATCGGCATAGAATCATACCCTTCGGACGAGATCTAGGCATAGGTGACGTTGAATATCCCGACTAAGATCATTAGGTAAACCATGCAAAATAGCTTCTTCATCTACTCCTCTTGTTGCAAGCCATTTGTATTGAACATAACGCCTAACACGTTGCCTCAAATCCTCAGGAAGTTGACGATGTCTCATCCACTCCTCAGTATCCCGTCTTTTAAGCCTCCATTCTTCCAATCTCACTGTTAAAGACTGCAAATATGTCTGCATGCACAAATAGATGGAGTAAGAGGGTGTTTGGATAAGCTTATATTAAAAATTATATAAGCTCTCCCATGTTATAAAATGCTTTTTAAGGTTGTAAGATATCAGATCTTAATTCAATTGTGTAACTAATATGAACCAAAGAAAGCGTGTTAAGATTTTAAAATAAGTTCGTATTCCCCCAACTAATTTCAAAGGAGCATATAAGCTTCTAACATAATGAGCTCATAAGCTCATTTCTTCAAAAAATAAATATGTTGAAACAACTTGTAGCACAGACAAAAACCATCTGAAGGTATGAGGCAATGATAAAATAATTTTCATCATAGGTTCACGTAGGAGATCATAAGGTTAAAGTGGTAAACGACTATTGAGTTAGTTTGTCACCAACCTGCATATTACCAATAAGATGCGCGAATAGAACAAGACCCAAGATGGCAATGAGAATAGCAAACGATGTTTCCCCTATAAATGTGCTTGTTGATAAATTCTGCCCATATGAACTGAGAGTACAGGAAAAACAAGAGTTGAAATAGTTTCATTTCTCAATGAAATCAAAGTGGTAATTTCAGTTAATAAAGTTTAAGAGAGTATTTGCAAACTCTAAGAAAGCACTTCTGCTTTTCTTTTTTGCCTTTTTACGCATTTTGGGAGCGTTTGCAAAACCAGATTCTAGCTTCAAGGTTATTTTCATAAATAAATGAAAGTACTTCTCCAAAAGCAGAAGCTTCTGCAAACACCACCGTAATAAGAAATGTACCTCAAGTTCTGTAGGCCCCACCACAAGCAGTAGAAGTACTTCCTGACAAAAGTCGACGAGACAACTTGTTTTGTGACGGCATTCTCAAAAATCCCAAATTTGAATGTAATATCCTCATTAGGATCACAACTTCTGAAAACTCCCGTGCCATTGATCCAAGCATCATGTTGACTGCTCGGATCAGAATCACAGTTCAAATATTCAAGCAAACATTTTGTGGGATTTTCTTCTCGTTTGCATATTGATTTCCAGCAAGACAAGTAACGATCAACCGAAAGTACATACCATGCCGCACCCAAGACCTATAATAGAGTTCATTCAACGTAAGATTGACAAATTTTAAAAACAGAAATTATATTACTTGAATAATTAGTAAAATTATGAATTTACATACATGGCTTGCCAGCATGTAGAGTAGCAAATTATAGGCAGCTCCTGCCCATGCAGTTTTGGTGACGACCCCGGTTGCTTTTATGATTTGAGAACTTAATGGGAAAATGAGATATAACCTTGGAATATATTGGAATAGTACAATGAGAGCAAGTGCATTGTTGTTATGGTTAGTTCTTTGGTTTCTTGTTGCAGGTATGATGAACCAGATCACAATCTGTGGCACAAAAAATCAGATTCAAAATTTTAGGAAGCAAAATAATGGAATCACATAAAAATCGGACTACAGTGAAAGACCATGCCATCATCCTCATCAATTTTAACAAATTGGAAAGAAACGAACAAAGTCAGTAACATAAAAATGTCATCTTTGAAGTTCTAAACTGAAGCTAAGCAATTAACAGATAAAAATTTCAGCCTCTAGTGCATTAAGAAGTTGGTTAAAGATCAACGAAACCATCCAATTGATGGATTAGAAAAGCTAGATACGTTAATTGTATAATTACCAGAATCAAGATAGGCAAAAGTAGCTTCCATTTTATTTTTCTTGATCTAAACGGAACTACAGTAGCATGTTTTGATACAGGTCGATATGAAACTACAGGGAATAAAAGATTCAGAACTAGACATTCACATCCTTCGAATCCATCTTAAGAGATGCAGAAAACGAACCACTTAAGCCTATAGTACCTGAGGGAGAGGCAATGTAGCAACAAGATCAATAAAGAAGTCGGATTTCATATATCTCCGTGCAATTTTCTTGGGATCCATCACAAGCTCACCCCTCCCAAAAACCCTTGAACTCGGAGCAACATATGCTGTCCTAAACTTGATCACCACATGCAGTAAATAGAAAAGATCAGCAATTGTCCGGAAAAACGTCACAGTGATCCTCAACTTCAAATCCGTCTTTGCACACCAAGAATCCTTACTCCCTCCTATGCTTGGCAAATAAAAGTACAACGGGTCCACAAATAGCGCCAATAGACACGAAACTATGAAAATCCTGTTCCATTTAAGGACAATATCACTACCGGGGTCGAGTATATGCTTGTGCCACGGCTCTTGATCCTCGGGAAAAACCTTGGAACCCCCAAATTTGATGGAATCAATAATCTTGCTTTTTCCATCAGAGCTTTTTAAAAGGGAAGATCCCAATTTGGATGATTTCTCCACTTGGGAACTGTTGTGTTTTCTCCCATCAGGATAAAACCTAAACGGTTTTCAGACAAACTAACAGACATTAGCAAATCCATTTGTTAATCACAAACCCACAAAATTAGGTGAAGATAAGAGTACAGTAACTAACATCAGAGGCAAAAAAAAAAAACAAAAAAAATTACAATTATAACCACATTTTCAACAAAACCCACCACAGCATTGCGCCGCCTCTAACAGGCCAACCTGAGCAACTTTTTACCCAGTATTTTGATTGGATTACTATAAAATTACAAGCAATCGAACTAAAAAGGCAGCACCTTTTTCAGCTCAAATCAAACAAAATCAGATCTTTTTTAGTTCAGACTTCAGAACTTGTCCCAAATCAAGAAATTCGATATTTCCGATCATTTTCTCCCCATTTTTTCCCCCTGAGCTCGATTACAACAGAGAAAAACATCAAAAAAACCCATATAAAAATGAGTAGCCACATACCTGACTAGCTTCTCGTTCTTCATCTCCATTTTCAGAAGGCATGAATTGAATCTCCCTCTCTTTCTCTCTCTCTCCTAGCTTTCTCTCTCTTGAAAAGGAAAGCCTTTAATATATATATGAACAAAGAAAGGGGAACACAGAATGACCCATTAATCACAATTAAAAAGATAAAACATTCTTAATCATGTTAGCTTTGGTGTGATGACTGTCAGACTCAGATTTGCAGAAACCAAAAACGAAAAAAGTAAAGATAAATAATTATTAGGATGTGAGTTTGTGCGAGATTGATTCTTGGATTTGGTATAAAAAGGCAGGATTCAATATTTGATTATTACGCTAATTGCATATGCAATCAGTCCACTATTGTCTTGACCAGTGAATAATTAATTGGAAAAAAATTGTAAATTATTGACAATTTGTCATAATTCCCGACCACAGACAATTAAATGGTGGTGGGGTAGACTAATAATAAGGAAAAAATAATGGGGACGGTTGTTTATTGACTTGAAAGATCTAACTTTTTTGGTTTTTTTTTTTTTGCAATAAATTTTGAAATAAATGGCACCATGGAGAGTGTTTTGAAATTTTCGTTTTAAATAGAAATTTTATTGGGGAGTGAAAAGGAATTTTGTTTTGACTTGGTGAGTGAAAAAGAACTTTTTCAAAAATGTGGAGTGAAAAAAAATTTTAGTTTATATTTAGGGAGTTTTGATGAATTATCCCAATTTTATTTCATTTTTGAGATATTTATGTTTGTAATGTGCACGTATCTTTGGAGCATAGGATAGAAAATAAAGAATTTAGCACGTATGTATTTTATCATGGAATCGTATCATAGAATAAATAGAATTTAATTTCCTGCAATTATAATACGTTTGTCCCCAACTTTTAAATTGATGTAATGTCTACCTTCTATCCTCCAACTTTTGTAAAACATAACACTTAACTCTTTTTAAATAATTTCGACATAATATTTTGAAAATATTTTATTTTAAACGTGAGTTATTCCTACATCAGAGTGATTTAAAAAATATATTTATTTTTGTGTGTAGTTTTTTAAATTGTATTAACACGCTCGGACTACCAGATATCACTAAAAGCCAAGAATTGTATGTGTCACGCACGTGTTTGCACGAAACAAAAATGTACAAACTTGCGATAAAATGCTACTTGTGCAATAATTTAGGGAATAGCACTACTATGATCTTAATATTCTTCTTATAAGAGACTAAATTATTACTTGAGATTTTTTAATCTCCTTTTCTTTTATAAAGAATATCTATTTATAATTAAAAATATTTTTTCTTCCACGCATCAAATGTCCCTCAATATAACTGAAGGAAAGAGTGTTGAATCTAAAAGATGATCCTTGGGAAGTCAGTATTATTCTTATGCATCATCACAAAAGCATTGTGGAGAGAATAGTCAAATTTATTTAACTTCGTTTTTTGAACTCATTTCCTAAACTTGCATTATAATATGTTGACCCCAAATAATAATATAATTACCTTAACCCTAATAATTAGAACCATCAAGATTCTTTTTAAATCCCATGGCTCATTCCTTAGATCTACATCAACTACATAATGGCTGGTTATATATATTGAAAGGCCTATTATATATCAATCCAGAAAATTAAAGCCCCACATTATTTCTCGTGCTCATGAATCTTGAAGAATTGAAATAGATCTAAGAATAAAATACTCCTTATTTAAATAATACAGGTACCAATAATTGTACGATCTTTAATGTAACGCCCGATATAAAAGCGTGGTAAAATTGAAAGATTGGTCTTATAACTTCAAAATTTCCGGCCACTGATCATCCTTTCCGGCGGTTACTTTTCCAAGTCAAAGATTAGTTTCAAATTTTAACAAATTTCCGAATTAATACATATGACATCTTATGTGCCGTGGTGAGTATTTCTCTCATAATTTAAGTCTAATTACAATGATATCCATTTAAATTGAGAAATAACATTTTAGTCCCTAAATTTTTAGAACCGTTAGTGATCTCTATCTTTCGTTAGAGTTCTGTTATAACATTCCAAAGATACTTCCGATCTTTTTAATTTAATTTGTGACTTCATGAACTATGTTGTTAAATTTATAATTTATTGAGATTGTTTTGTTTATATTTGTAAAATTTTGTAATTTTGGTCATACATTCAATGTTAACACTCTTACAAACCGCCAAAGGTATAAGTGTACTTTTACAAATTCCGTTAGAGGCCTCAAACCGAATAAGATTTATAGAGATTAAAATATAATTTATCAATTTTGATGGACCGCATAGTAATTAAACCTAAATATAGGTTATTTAGATATAAATCACCCTGCTTTTATCAATCACGGCCATTGGCCAATATAAAATCACTAGCCGGGACCTGATTTGGCCTAACTAGTATAAAGAGGAGATAATGTCTCTTTACATTTGTTTTGTAATTTGTATAAAATTTTGAAAATGTAATCTTAAGTATATTTGTTTATTTAATGAGTTCCATTCGATCTAACTATGATTTGCACTAGAATTTTCGTCAAAGTATAAATTAATAAAAACAGATTGAGTTATCCATAACCGTTTCTTTTTTATATGCAAGAGAGACTAATTGATTGAGGAATTAATTAACGCTAGGGACTTAAAAGAAAAGGTTAAACTATGAAACCTATCTAGAGTGCTAAAATAAGTACAAGGACGATAGCGTAATCAATATTGAATGCCGAATTATGACAGAATTATACATCCTAAAACACTAATAATGTAACCAAGAGACAAGAACAGAGGTCCCTGCAAATCCTTTAGATAAAATAAGTAAAAGGTTAAACTATGAAACCTATCTAGTTGCTAAAATAAGAATCGAGAATGAAAAGTATTTGTTTTCATCAATTTAAAAGTACAAAATTATAGTTCTTTAGATAAATTATATAAAAATATAAATTGAAAAAAAATAAAATACTTTTTCAAAGATGAAAGAAATGTAAGGGGACGAACGCCTCCATCAACCCGTCCCGGATGGTAACTAGTAAAAAGGCTTCACCTAAAAAACCCAAAAAGTTATATTATGAAAAAGTTGGTGCAATAGTTTTTCGTCCGAAGTCTTGATGCATTTGGTGCGTCGTGCTCCTTCAATTTTGCAATAAAGTTTTGAGTCCACTAACTTAATTGAATATTTATTTAAACTATTATAGTTTACTCTTTATCTTAAAGAATAAAATATTATCCATTACTTAGTCATCAACTAAACTTTTCACGCCATTGATAATAAATTATAACCAAGTTCAAAGTTATGATATACGAATATTTTTAAAAATATTATTTTATTGTGTTGTATCGTATCGAATATTTTGTCCGATTATATGATTGACATTTGTCACGTTCAAAATTTAAAAAAAAATCTATATTATCGTATTCATACCGTATTATTATTTTATTGTGCTGTATCGTATCAAATATTTTGTCCAATCATATGATTGACATTCGTCATATTCAAATTTTTTTAAAAAATCAATATTATCGTATTTATACCGTATCATATTCATATTGCTATATTTATATCCGTATATCATAATTTCTAAGTCTTAGTAGTCGCTACGAATTATATAAACTTTAGAGACTTGAAACTATTGAGGAAGTCTGAAAAGCGTAAAGAATTTAATACCAAAAAAAAAGTAGGAAAAAAGCAGAATTATTTATATAAATTGCTGGGGAAGTGAAATACAATAATTTATTATTGGTGATCACTAAGGTCCCATGCTAACAGGGACTATGTTTTCTTAAACGGAACATATAATATTAAAATCAATCAATCCATAAATTTTTGCACCTTTCTGTTGCATTTCGGCCAATCAGTTAGGTCATGTACACTGTAGTGTTTGTTTGAAGTCACAAATAAATAAAAAAACATTCATTGGAAAAAACTTAGCAATCCAGATTCATTGAAATGAGACCAAAAAAAAAAGTTTAAATAAAAATATTAACGTTACGTATATGAGTAGAATGTATATAATATTAAAGAATTCAATCCCAATAGAAATGTAAAAAAGTATTACAAAATAAATATGTTGACAAACTCTCCTCCAGTAGAAGCATGCTTTTGGGTTAAAGAGTTTGTATTTTTTTGTAACACATGTTTTCTGTGTAGAAAGAATTTGAATTAAGAATCATTACTTTGAAGAAGGAACTATTTACCTACTTAATTTAATCATTTAACCATTTGAAGAGTTTTGAAGTTAAATTTATAAATAATTGAATAAGTCAAAATAAATTAAATAGTGAGGGTTTGGGAAAAAAAAAGAAATAAATAATAAAATAGAATACCTGAGGTTTTTTTTTCCTTAAAAAAGATGGGTTAAAACCACTTTTAGAGGAAGAATTCTCGAATTCTGGAGAATAATCTAGAAGGTAGAATCAAGATTTTGTTTTCCTTTTCTTTTTTTTTTTTGGGTAGAATAAGAAGTTGAAAACATGCAGGATCTTCTAAATTTTAACATATTTTTATCTAAAATGAATAGAAAAAAAGTACAGTAAAATCACTTTTTTTAAAAATAAAATAAAATTATTTATCTATATATATTATAAATGAGCATTTTTGATTTCTTGAAAATTTTAAATCGTCCAAAATATGTTCATGTCAATTATATTAATAATTTTAATTAGAGATAATTATATAAGTACATATTATAAGTTATTAACTTAAAATTTATATATTAATTAATTGTATTCAAATTTAATAATATAAGATGTCAAATTTACAAGTGTTTATTATAATATAAGAGATCTCTAATAAACTGAAAGATAATAAATTAATTCACATCATAAAATTTGACAAATGGAATGTTTTCCCTTACATATTGCTAAAGCCTATGAAACTAACATGCCAAAATTTTTAATTTGAAGTGTTTATTATAATAAGAGATGTCTAACGAATTGAACAACAAAATAATACATATTATAAATTTTGGCAAATGAGTGTTTTCAATTGAATATTGTTAAAGCGTATATCTCTCATTTTATAAAAATTCATATATGAGTTATATAATGATATATTTTTGTATTGAAGAATTCTTTTAACAATATAAAATTAAAAAAAATATTATTTTATTCGCATATGGAATAAAATTGCAGTGTAGGTCCCTTATTTTTATTTAATTTTTAGTTTCAACAATTTAAGTTCAACTTAACTTTTTTGACAGAAAAGACATAAATGTTTCATATGCGCCATTAGTAGAATACACTGCTTGTATTTTAATTGGAATGTTATCAATTCTAATTATATTTAATGAAAAAAATATTGGATTAACTTCCACTTTACTAACTAATATAATTTAACTCCTAAATATGATTAGAATTGGTCGCATATCACCTAAAATACAAGTGGCGAGAGAGCTCTACTAACGATCCACGTGATGAGTGGAAAAATAAATAATTAGAAACATATTAGAATTATTTAGGAGTATTATTTGGGAAGAGCTTGACTTGAAGAGAATGAATATATTGTATATAAGTGATGAAGGGAAATGATGCATCATACTTTTAACATCTCGAATTAGGAAAGTGTTAAGTGACATAAATGTCAAACATTTTGAGGTGAAAATCTTAACTGAAGAGAAAGCGTTGTTCCTTTTCAGAGGAAAAACCACGACATGTGCAAAGACAGAATACGTAGTGAAAGAGTACAAAGGTCTGTCACTCGCCCTCATCACCGTCGGCGCGACGCTCAAAGATAAGAGCACTGAACATTGGAATGATGCTTTAAGGAAATTAAAAGGTTCTAACCTGAACATTCCAAAAGTTCTTAAAAAGGTTTATGAACCCATTAAAGTGAGTTATGATTTCCTGGACAATCCTGATGCAAGGTCCCTTTTCCTGCTTTGTTGTCAATTTCCTGAAGATTGTGATATTTATCTCAAGTACATGATAATGTATGGTATGCGACTACACATATTTTTTTTGATGAAATCATGACTCTGGAAGAAGCAAGAGAGAGCGTCCGTGTGTTAGTTGACATGCTTAAAAGTTGGTTTTTGCTACTAGATGACCGTGACAAGAATCATGTCAAAATGCATGATGTTGTTCATGATGTAGCATTTTTGCTTCCAAAGAATGGCGTATTGTCTGCAATTTGAGTTCGACGGCTTCTGGGAGAGAAGATTCTATTAACTGCAAGTGAATTTTAGTGACCAGAGAAAAAATAAATAAGTTTCCTACTTGGTCGAGTTTGCCAAGTCTTCGCCTTTTGAAAATCGATAACTACTCAGTAGGTGTTGAAGTTAATATCAACCCTTCTTTTTTTCAAGGAATGATTTAGCTTAATGTGTTGTCTTTCCGTCACATTTCATTTAGATCATTACCAGAAACAACACAATTGCTAAAAAATCTTCGGACGTTGTATTTAGAAAATTGTCACTGGTTGGAGACAATATCTATTTTTGGCAAGTTATTGAGTCTTGAAATCCTCATACTTCACAGTGTGACAGCATTGCGGAGTTGCTTGTTGAAAGTGGATGACTGAAAAAACCAAGGAGGTTAGAAGTTAACAGGAGTCCTATCAAAATACCTACATAACATAACCAAACACCTCTAAACCTTTATATTACTAGTGAAAAAAATGTATGTTACTGTTGAATCGGCCAACTTGATGACTTAAGAATTTATTTAAAAGAAAGTCTTCTCGACCTGAAAATGGGATAAGGGGAAAAAAATAGTAAACTAGGTCGAGTGACCATGACGTATACCCTCTGATGCCTAAATCAACAATTAGCTCAAGAATCTTATGAGTAAATTAAAGGACTCGAAAAGTGTTATAAATGTACTTACCAACTGACACGAATTCATTATGGTAGTGGGTCTTTATACGTGTCTTACACATACTTAATGTGCATTAAATATATCTATAAAGTTGATGGTTGTAGATATGATGCACTTGAGCGAAAAGATCATCAGGTAGGTCTGACGGGGCTGATGGTCTTCCAACTTATAAAGGGGTTATTCACCCATAGATTAACTCGTCAAATAGTAATCATGATAATGTTTTGGTTTTTTTCATTCTCTGCAAATAGGGTTTCTCAATCATTTTTAAAAGTTATTTTTACTGACGAGCATATCAAGCAAGTCAGAGCAAGAGTCGTGTTAAGAGTTGTCTTAATCTGAATTTCAAAAGACAAGCTCCAGAGAAGTTGATCAAAACACATTCTTACTTTCAACTTTGGTATTATTTCGACCCAACTCTGTACGTGTCTCTATTTTTTTTTTGCTTCAATTTTTATATGCTTTTTAGATATTATCGGAAAAAAATATTTCAATGCTTACCCATAAGACAATTCTTCCTAAGCGTTAAAGGCCTCTAATCCTCGACTCATAGCTTCGGGATGGACTAAATATTGGAGCAAGAACACTACAAGACTATAAGCAATTGTTTGAATCTACCTTATGTATCTTACTTTATATTAAAGAATTTTAAGTTGAATTCGAGATAATTTGAGTGATATTGTAATTTTTTTACTTGGTAGGAACAAATGGTCTTTTGCCTTCCACGTCTCATCTCTCTGTTTCAAAAGAATAAAGAAATCAATGGACGCACTCCTGAAGGACCTAATCCGGGATATTTGTGCAAGGATGAGTGTTGAGGACACAGGAAGAGCCTCCACGATGTCAGATGGAAACAGTCATTCGATTTTATAATGTCACCAATCCGAAGTTTTAGACTGGAATCAACGTTGCTGCCTATTTTCGAACTTGGATATCTCTACAGAGGAAGGAGACCGAGTTTCTGTATCCGCTCATGCAGGAGCATGAGACTCTTGAGTAATTCCAACACCGAATTTGGAGGTCCACCGAGCACGAACTAGCTAATGTGAGCTTGAGGGTCGTAAGTCTGGTACTGCATCATAGTGAAGAGTAGCATGTTCATAATTTTATGAAAAAAACCACCAGGGAGGAAGTCATGAAATTTGCTGCCAGAGACCTGTATAGTAGCGCTCTTAGTTTACCTTCAAAGCGCTTCACGGGCCATGGAATTAGTTCTTTTTTGGGTTAAGGTTTTATAGGCGAAAATTGTAAAAAAAAGTTTGAGGTGAGCAATTGATCCTAATGGGTATTTGTCACCATTATAGTGAATGACATCCATTATCGTTCTAGACTGAAGATTTTTTTTTTGATAGGAACAAATGTTAATTAACATTAAATATCTCTTTTAACGTATTATATTTTTTAAAGATATTTAATTAGGTAAATTAAAATAACTTAAAAATTAGAAATAAAACTCATTTAATCTAAAGAAACAATTATTAGACTTTACAAATTAAACTAGGTATATAGAGTCAAATAATAAATAATTATAATTATAATTTATTTTTTCATGCTAATTTTTCAATATACTTTATAATTTTTTTATGAGATGATGTCTATTATGCATGGACACAAATATGATACAATACAAATTGATTTTTAGGTTTAAACAGGTGAAGGGATATTTGACATAGCATCTGACACAAACATACGATAAAATAATATTTTTAAACATGTTTGTGCATTATAGGAGGAGTGTTAGTTTGAAACTATAACTTTGTTATGTTTATTGTTGAGAGTTACATTAAAAAATTAAACTTCAATTGAGGACTAATGATTTTAAAAAGTTGATATTTCAAATAATTTAATTTACTAATTTAATAATTAGATAAATCGTGTATTTAATGTACAACGCACATTATTTTTACGGGTTCTTAAAATTTGCTGATTTACGGGCCGGGCCGTTTATTCAAGATATACCTCCAATATAACAAATTGGGCTATTTCTCATCAATTCAGCAGTTTCTTGCCAACATTCAAACGGAAAAATGAATTAGTGTTGTTCCACCATGAAAGATGAGACACTTATTCATCAACTTTTTCCTTTTTTACCTTTTTCTTCCCGACCATAATGTCAAACAATCAACGTATCAGGCAAAACCAGATAACTACTTTTTCTAAGACAAACAACTTATTTGCAGTAATTTCACATCTGAAAATGAGCAAACATATATATCAGCTAATTGAATATTTCGAGTCCTGTAAAGCAAAATATTTTAACTCGAAAGATACTAATCATTATTAGTTCATAACTTATTACTTATACAACCACATAATTTATTTGTTATAGTTATTTTTATTAAGTGATAAATAGTTTAAATATCTTGTATTATTGTGGATTTTGGACTTTGTATCCAGCACTATAAAAAATCTGCGGTTGCATCCTCAATTATTACTTTGTAATAAATTATAATTTGGTTTCACTCATTATGTGACACGTGGAAGAAATTTATTGTACGTATCACACATCCATGAGAACTAGGTTGCAAAATACTTATAATTCGAAATACAAAAGTCCGAAATGCAAAATCCAAAAAACGCAATAGTACATGTTAAAAATACTTATCCTTTTTATTAAATATAACTTCTTTAGTTATAGTTTATTTGATAATAAGCTATTACTTGTATCAAGAGATGTCGATTAAAAATATATTTATCTAAAATAGATTCATAACTGAGGTTTTTTTCACACTAAAATATTACACCTATCAACTAGCTATTGTAACTACAGTCATCCACTCCTCAACATCTCTATGTGAAATACCGAAAATAACAATTCCCTAAACCCTTGTAAGGGACCGTAGCATCGACAAAAATTTCATTGTGCTTAGTATGAATAATTTTGCTCTCCCAAAAAAGGTAAAATAACTATTGTATCTATACACAACATATATTTATTTGTACAAAAATAAATGAGAAATAATATATTATAAATAAGTATTCCTCTAAATTATTATATATAAATAGAGAACTCTAAATTATATAGATTGTTTGATAATAAACATCTATATCTGTGAACAGATAAATTATAAATTCGAGTCTAGTTGAAGTTAATTGAAAAATCAACGTTAATCCTCTTTAAAAGAAATACACACGAAATATACAAGACATAAAAAAAGAAAACGACTCATTAAATGCACATCAAAAATCGAAAAAAAAAAAGACATCACAAGGATAATAATATTTGATACTCAAACCCAATGCCTAGTATTTGACAAATATTATGAAATAATTGTTTTCGTCGTAATATATTCCATCACCACGTATTCCTTTTCTGGTATCCATGAATTCTAGTTCTTATGTCTTTTTATCTTTCAAAAGCCATTTGATTTGACATAACCTCGGATACAAAGGTTGCAAGAAATAGAATGTCACATATTTGCCCAACAACTTACCAAGTATAGATATAACTAAAACATAGACTAGGTCAGTGTCCCGTTATTACACAATCTTGTCTTGTAGTTTTTACAATGAAAAAAATCCCTCTCAAGTATCAAGAAATTACAATTACGACTCTTAAATTTTATTTTTAACGGACATACGTTCCTTCAATGACAGAAGTTCGACATTTTTGTAATGTACGAGGGAATGCTTTTAGGTCAAACATAAATCTTAGAGATCGTATCATAATTTCTTATACTGGAAAATTGTTCTTTTTAATGCACCATACCTTAGGGGTTAGCCATCGTAAATCATGATCCTTGTACTCGGAAGTATCTAATAAAAGTAAAAATGAACAAAGCACTATTCAAAGTTCAACGAAAAACCGTATAAAATTTCTCGAAAAACAACCGAGATCTATTCTCAGTAATACCAACAAATGAAATCGAACATCACTATGACAAGTTATGAACAAAAGAGATACCTAGAATTCTGCTGTAAAATTATGTATATCTTCTGTACAAAGCTGCTGCTGTATCCCCCTAAAATTAGATCCATTTTTCACCTTTTTGTGTACCCGGAAATATCAAACCAAGCCTTCAAATGACACCAAATCATGAGGCTGTTTTTGCAGTTGCTGCTGCCCGGATGCAGCCGAGAGCCCTTGAAGCATTTTGATGACCTCAAATGTATCATCAAGATAGTATTTAGCCATGCTGGGTTTTTGACCGACAGTGCAGGCGAATACTTCTGCTGTATCGGGCAGCGATACAGAGGTTGCAATAGCCTCGAACATTTCTTCATCAGATCTGTCATCGCCTATGCACAAAACAAAATCTGCAGAGTTTCCTCTGTTCTTCATTTTTTCCAACAAGTCCTTAACCACCACACCTTTGCTCACACCCTGAAATTGATGTGTTGCACATAGTTAGATAGTGCCAATTACCCTTCCAATATTCCAATATTGTTGAAGTTGGTACCGGCAAGTTTGAAGAAACAACAAATTACTCCCTTAAAGTTTTAAAAATTACACAAACCACCCCTTAAGAGTTTGGGAACATCACACATGTACACTCCTATTGTTGGGGGGTCTGTGTAATTTCAAATATTTAGGAAGTCTGATGTATAATCCTCTCAAACTTGTGGTACCAACTATAACATCGCAATCTCCAGATGTACGTCGATGAAATTAAATTAGTATAACAAAATCAATGAAAAATGTCTAGTGTGACACGTCCAACAAGATATCCTTCAAATGTGCAGCAGCAATATAGTAATCATGGCACTCCATACAAAATACGTCGCCACAAGTATTTCTTATCTTATATTGTTAAAATATTAAAACAAATCAGCTAGCGTCACACCGTATGTAAACAACCTAAACTTTTAGAAATTCTCATTCAATATGAAGTCAAATTTGAACTTATTTTAACTAGCTAGTTAACTATGGACTCGGTGATCATAAGCTCATTGCCTCATTTATATCGACAAGGTATCAAAAGATCATACCTGTGGTTTAACTTCTACTATCTGCTGCCCATTTTTCACCACAACGGGGTCATTAGCAAGAACGCTTTCCAAATGATCAAGAAGCTCTTTTGCTTGCCATGAGCCAAAATCAGGATCAGCTTCTTGATGATGCCATACCAAAGCACTCTCCTTTTGCTCTATTGATGAACCATCTGTTGCCTCAGTATAATGCTCCATTATGGGCAAGACGATTCTTTTCCAATCCAAATCCACACCAAACCGGCACGATTCCCACTCTGAATTCTTAGTCCACCTAATAGAACACCATACAAACAGTTAACAAAGGGAAGAATGTAATCTTTTAAAAGGTATAAAAAATAAAGGATCAGATCAATCGATTCAAGTAGTTGGACTAATTTCTGAGCTGGTTTGGAGATTTACCGGTTGAAGTAACCGTGTTCTGCTGAAAGCCCGAGTTTTTCACACTGATCGAACCACTTCCCTAAAGAATCCTTCCCTCTTCCACTCACAATGAAGACAATATTTTTGGGGTCGTTGCACAAATTATTCAAGACCGAAATGACTTCAGGACTTGGAGATTTATCCACTCTGTCTCTAGCCATCATGGTTCCATCATAATCAAGAAGTATAAGCCGGCTGTTGGTATTGTTATACGCACAAACAATATGCTCGACCGAAAGCTTCCTGAAATTGGGACCCAAAGCAACAACTCTCGAATTCAAACCAAACCCAATACCCCAACACCTCTTCCTGTAATGCTCGCCGCATGCTCGTGCGAAGTCCTGGTCGAAACTCCTAGCCCAGTAAGCAACATCATGAGATGCAACATACTTATAATGCTTCTCGTGCCTTAGTTCCTTCTCAGAATCCGGCATCGTTATCCCCAAAACCATTGCATCCGCCACGCTGTTGATATTCCACGGATTCACCCTTATCGCCCCACTCAACGAAGGGGAGCATCCTATGAACTCAGAAACAATGATCACACTTTTTCGCGGTGTGTGCACATTTTTCTCGATCCCCAGTGCCTTGTCCAATTCCGGGCTGCCCTGTCTGGAAACGGTATACTTATAAGGCACCAAGTTCATCCCATCCCGAACCGCATTCACAACAACACATTCAGAGATCGCATAATATGCAACTTTATCCTGAAAAGAAACTGGCCCGTTTACACAAACAATCGGCTGATAAGACGAATTACCGTATTTCACATTAATCTCGTTCGCAACTTTCTTGATTTCATCCTGAACCTCGTTTATGTCATTCCCCTGACTCCTCGGCGCGTTCATGATTTGAACAAGAACCACATTTCCTCTATACCTCGGATTATCCTCAAGCAGCAACCCAAATGCCATGAACTTCAAACTAATCCCCTTAAACATGTCCATATCATCCACACCTAAAAGCACAATCCTCCCTTCATATTCCCTTTTCAATTCCTTAATCTTAAGTGCAGTATCCGGCAACGACATAATCTCATGAATTTGACCCATATGAATCCCAACCGGAAGAATCTTAATACTAACAGTCCTACCATAATAATCCAACCCAATATACCCCCTCTTGGACTGATAATCCAATCCAAGCATCCTACTACAACAAGACAAGAAATGCCTAGCATAATCAAAAGTGTGAAACCCAATCAAATCACAATTCAAAAGGGCCCTCAAAATCTCCTCCCTAACCGGCAAAGTCCGGTATATCTCCGACGAAGGGAAAGGGCTATGCAGGAAAAATCCAATCTTTACCCTGTGATACCTCTTCCTCAAGAAAGTAGGCAGAATCATGAGATGATAATCATGAACCCACACATAATCCTCATCCGGATTGATCACTTCCATCACTTTATCAGCAAAAATCTTGTTTGCAGAGACATACGCCTGCCACATAACCTTATCGAATCGAACCCCATGATTAGGCGTCAAAGGCAACATGTAATGAAACAAAGGCCACAGATAATGCTTACAGAAGCCGTGATAGAACTTGTTGATCAAATCCAACGGTAGGAAAGTGGGGACACACTTGAACTTATCGAACAGTAATTGGGCAACCTCTTCTTGATCCGAGGGATCAATTTCGACGCCCAAACAACCAACGTAGACGACTTCGACATCTGGGGGAAACCCGTCTTTTAGCTGAAGAACTAAGGCGTCCTCGTCCCAATCGAAAGACCATTTCTTGAACCCTTGAGTGGAATCCTTGTTGGGGAAAGATTTCAGCGGCAGACGATTCGCCACCACTATCCGCCGCTCCTGGGCGGCGGCGGAGGCCGCGTCGGACTCCTCCGCCGCATTGTCGCCGTCTCCGTAATCGGAAATGATCCCCGCCATTGAAATCACTCTCGGGATTCGCGTCCGATCACTCGAGTAGTCGTCGAGGTTTAACAGATTGAAATAAGATCTCGACAACATAATTGAATCAAAACAAGAAAACAAAAAACCCAGAGAGAAAATCTCAAGATCTTGGAGTTTTCACTGCGTTTAACAGCCAAAGATCGAAGCTTTTTCAGCAAAAAACAGAGTGTTCTTGATTGTTTCCGTTGTTTATATTATCGGTGGGTGTTGGAAACAAAAAGAATGCGATTCATGAAGCTTATGGTGAACAAAGAAAGATTGATTATAACATAATGGGATTCTCATTTGGATGAGGGAAAAAGGGATTAATAAGGAAAGTTTAGAAATTTATGCAAAATTTAATAAATTCACATATGTATATATATATGTGTGTGTATATATTATGGAGGTGTTATTTGTAACAAAGAGAAGTTGGTATGGTAGAAGTAGGAGATGAGGATAAGAACAGGGGACCGACTTACCAATATGGGACTCTACGTAATGAGTCATGAGGTTGGTTTGGAATTTAATGGCCAAATCTTTTACACCACATGTTAAATATTATATTAGCATACTTTTTTATTTAATGTTTATTCGTATTCACACTATACTATGCACATTCATAATAATCCTATCCAAGATCTTTACGAATATTTTTTTTAGACTATCTTATTCTTTTTCTTTTTATATTTTATTTCCTTCTTTTGGGCCCTTGTGCCTTTTATATAAGAATTGCGTCGTGGATTAGTCTTCCTCATAGTGAAAAAAGATTTTGGAGTATATATGGGATGAAAGTCAATATATATAATTACCTTTTTTTACATTTTGGTGTAGTGAAACGTAAAATTAATAAGATTTCATATGCTTTAGATGAAATGAAATTACTATACTTGGTAAAATTAGTTGATGGTGTTTAGTAATATGGGATTTGGAAGAAATTACGGTTGGAGCTGAATCTGGATTGGCCAAATTTCGGGGCGAGTACTTAATTTTTATTGCTTGATTGGCAGAAAATTTAGAAATCAAACCAAAATTTTATGTGAGGGACGCAAAAATTAATTAAACTACAAAAAATAAGAAGAATAAAGTTTATATTAAGGAAAAAATATAAATACTTCAAGATACATATACAAAAATAAATAATTTTTGAAATCTAAAGGGGGACATGATCCATCACATACCTCCTTTACCTTGTTTCTGCTAGATTGCAATAGCCTAGCTCTTATATATATGCCTATATGGTAACTTGTTCAAGATTATATATATATATATATATATAAAACCACCAAGACTTGTAACAAATGTTTGCAACTTAAATGAAATTTGACAGATTGTAACTTTATATATAGAGATAAAAATAGTTATCCATATTATATTGCCAATAATTTAGAAAGATATTTATCATGGTAAAAGGAAAAAAGAAAAAAGAAACTTTATGATGATAGTTTTCGATAGGGCATTGGTTTGAAGCTCATAAACCGATCTCACTTTACTTAAACAAATTAAAGCGACTAATTTCAATATGATAAAACCCTGATTAACACATTATTCAAAAGTCTTAAACCTTAATGGTGTATTAGTTGGATAGTAATCACACAACACCAACCATAAAATCAAATAAATTATTCGAATATTCAAAAAGAACTGGATTAGGCCAATCATAGTCGTCTTTGGGTCTTGCGTTATTGATTGGTTTTATACCAAAGAATAATACCCCAACAATTATCTCTTCTTTTTTTAAGCGTAACGTTTGTTTAATCAGTATACATAATATTCCACTACATGTTAAAAGTGAGACTTAGATAAGGTAGCACGCTAACAAAGACTTGACTAAAATATTTTGAGTTATTAACTTCCACGACAGTTCCAGACTATGGTGGATGGATGTTGATTACCAAAGAAAAGGGGTTTGTTGGGTGCATGGTGATTGTTATTGTTCTTGTCAACGTATTCCTTCTTTCCTTTTTCTTGAGGAATAAAGAGGAAGGAGGAAAAAAGAAATAAGGGTATATATTTTTATTATTGTTAATTGCAATTTTTTTTATGATAAATGCATAGCTAAACATAATTCAAATTTAGGATTTTGTCCTGGAGAATAAATTTATTAATCAATTTGATCAATTCCTATTGAAATTATTGTTATTGTAATTAGTGATGTAGTTGTAAATATTTAATTGGAATCGAAAATTAAGTAGAAAAAATTTTATACTTTTTGCTAAAATTGTTTAAAAATTTATGAACCTTCCTACATAAATACGGATACGACAATACACGTACACTACGATACGATTTTTTTTTTTTCAAAATTTAGGACATAACATGACTATATTATACATAAATAAATATATCTTATAATTGTTAATTTATTTAAAATGAGATAGTTAGAGTATTTAATATTACAAATTCAAATAAAATACATTCATATATATCAAATTCAATATTAATTCTTATAAATAATATTAACACATAACTTTGTCTATCGTGATACTAATTATGACAAAATTCAAAATATAAATATAAATAATTTAAATCAGTATAATACATTTTCAAATCATTTATTTAATTATTTTTTTGATAAAAAGGTTAAAATCCTTAAAATTTAAGAAAAATATAAAAAAGTGGCTTTTTTTTTTCAACTTCCCGTGACCTCGCATGTCCAAAAATGTATTCGTCCTGTACTCCAGTGTGTCCAATTTTTTTGTTAATTTTGGAGCACTTTTTATCGTCTCCGACACATATCGATCCGTATCGGAGTCGTCGTGTCCGACTCTGCTAAGCCAAAAAAATTTTTTTTTGGGCCCCGTGCTACACATGTATGCTCAAGATTATATGATATAAGCAAATTTCTGAATTATTAAAAATAATCATTCAATCATCACAATAATATTTAATAATAGGTTTCATAACAGTTGGTTTAATATTTCTAAGGTCGATCCTTTCTTAAATTAATTATTAGTATTAGAAGAATTCTTCTATTTAATTATAGCTCCTGTATTAATCGTTAAAGAAAATTGGGATTTGTCCTAACGTGGAAAAATTATAAATCTAGTTTACCAACTTGATCAATTTAATATATTTTTGATGTATTTTAGTTTTTAGTGACAAAATATGTTTGTATCTTAATCAAGTAATTTAATATATATTTTGACCGAAGAATCGGTTTTGTCTGCCGAAAACCTAACCCGGTTTTAAATGTGATAAAATCCTATGAGTAGTTTAGTTTGTGGCGTGTAAATTTCGATGGACAAATCAGTTTTCGTAAATTGCTTAATATTTAATATACGATCCTATTTTATTACCAAAAAATAAAATGTACCAGGATCACTAAATTAATTGAGTTGATACATTAAATTTACAATTTTGCTATGTAACAATAATAAATTTCCACTTAAAGCATTCAGGCTTAAAAAACTTGCTTGATAAAGAGCAATTTAATGAAATGTTAAACTACCACAACTATACCCCTTAATATTTTTGTTAAAGTTTACCTCAGGTCAATTTAAAATATATATATATAAAAAGTCATACTTTTAATAAAGACCATAGACTAAGATCAATCAATCCCAGAAAACTACGATAAGCACAAGAATTTGGAGACGTCAATTTGGACATTTATAAAAAGAGAAAAACATGGCATATATATATATATCATAGTATATTCCATTTCATATTAATCCTTGAGGAAGACCAACGCATGTTGGAGTCTCTAATTTGTTCTTTGAATTGGCAACTTCAAAGTCATATCTGACATTATTTATGTTTATCCAACTCCTAGGGAATATTTCACTTTTCTTCATCTCGACCATATAAAATAAATTAAATGCCTACAATTAATAGTTTCTACATTAGTATAAGATAGAAATGGAGTCAAATATAACGAACTTCGTTTAATTATGCGGGGTAAGGGGCTATAAGATATATATAAATAGGACTTAGTTTTCATTACCGACATCCATTTAAATAGTAAGTTCTAGCACTGCTAGAAAAAATAGGATTAGTTTACCGAATATATTATTTATCAAATTTTATCAACTATT
>JBBMKE010000003.1:13787245-13807596 GCA_037834125.1 Lippia alba
ATATTTGATTTTTTTGCAGATTAAAACCTCTCTCCAGGTTCTAACTCTGCAACGGGAGACAGAAAAGGTAGCCTTGCTTTTCTTAATTCTATTGATCTATTTAATCAACCGGTCACCTAGTGCATGTTGAAAATTTGTTATATCATGTGAAAGTCATCTTTTCTTTTTTGGAATAAAAGGGATAAAAAATTTTAACATCCTGTACTATGGCCATTTTTACACTTTGCATCCCGAACTATAAAAAGTCTGCGTTTGCATCCTAAACTATTGCTTTGTAACAAATTGCAACCTAGTTCCAATGGATGTGTGACACGTACCCCAAATTTCTGCCATATGTCACATGATGAGTGGAACCAGGTTGCAATTTGTTACAAAATAATAGTTTAGGATGTAAACGCCGACTTTTTATAGTTCGGGATGTAAAGTGTAAAAACGGTCATATTACAGGATGTTAAAAAATTTTATCCCTATTTTTTTTATAATTTTTGTCATGCATAACTTCTTTCTGATGTGGTTCCGTTCCACCTTACAGAGACTACTGAGATATTTGAGCCTAGCAAAGAAACTGAAATTGAAAGGATGCAGCTCTGCATGATGAGAAGTGCCCTTCTATAGACGCCGTGAAGTTCAACCGCCCATTTTTCACCATTGTTCACGTTCGACTTTTCAATACATCGGTCAAAGTTTCTTTTCCGACAAGCTGCCGCCAACCTGAGTCTCGGAGCTACCCGGATCTGACTCGTTGTTCAACGGCTGCGGCTACAAGCTTTGATTGTGGTCATGCACCCATCTGAATATTAAGACTAGTGACAAATGTATATCTCCACTCTGGCTGTGGCTCTTGGAAGGTATAAGTGTACGCTGCCATTTTCACAAAAAGATGATCTTTTTGAAATTTTACTTACTATTATTTGTATGGAAAAAAGCATGTGTTATGGAGTTTTTCTCTCCTGGCCCCCTTGACTTTCTTAATGGAGTGACATTCTGTGCAGTGAGAAGGCAGCTAGCTATGGAGTCCATAACTCGGTTTCGACGAAGTATTAACTCCGAGAAAACATCACTCACAAGATTATATGTACTTTTCTTAAATCTCCAATTTTTCAGCTTTCATGTTCTTTTGCATTTGGGATTTTTGAAATGACCGGTTTGTTAGTAATATGTTGAATTATTTTATCTCCTGCTTTGCAGCCTTCCTCTTGTAATACGGATTTTGCCCGATTCTTACCTGTGTTGTGAAGAAAGTAGTGATGGAGGTATTCCCTACTTCATTTTCACCATGAGTTTGAGCTCTTTATGATAGTTTTCTTGCATTACTGACACGGATTATTACCACATAGAGGTTTGACCTAATTATATAACTTTCCCGAAGTTTAGATTACAAAAAAATTCCCCATCAAAGAATTTAAATCACATTATCTCTTTTAATAATTTATTAATATCTCATTTTGCTCATGCATTTTCTAGGCAACTGCTGATTTTAAATCCATACCATGCATTAGTCTGGTATGCTAGGTCAAGTTTTTGTCCAAAATCTAAGGGAAGTTTGTGTACTTAGGTCATACCTCGGAGTATGCCGGTGTAGCTGTCTCTTACTAACTTTTCATGTGAATAACCGGCAGGACAAAGTTTGAAGAAGAGTGTGCTCGTATGATATATGAACATTAAACTTTTTTTTTTGTTTTTGCTGTTGATATATGAACATTAAACTATGAGATCTTTTATTTGATGTCCTGAAGTATTAGTATGTGCTATGTTCTTGTCAAATGTTATTACAACTACTAAAAAACCCTTTTCACCTTTTGTACCTCAGGAGAAACATTTATTGATGGTAAAGTTGTTCCTTACGAAGAGAAATATCATGTTTAGTGGATTGTGTTGAGGACTACATGGAAGAGCTGATTCAAAAGAGGCTACAAGGAGGAGAAGAATTAACTTAAAGAAATCCATGTGCAATGAATGATTGAACTTTGGGCCGGGGCCCCCTTGATAGGAATCAAGAACTGCTAAGGAATGATAATGTAATGATGGAGGCTAGGCAAGATGGTGCGCCATTGTTGGATGCAGGTGCAGGGGAGCAGATTAAAGATGCTGGTGCGACGAGGGAGTCTGATGTTGGCGGGGAAACAGTTGTGCGTCAGAGTAAGAGAGCATCGCGTAAGCCGCGTTGGCAGGAGGACTTTATTTAATTCTAGTTGGCTTAGGATTACAGAACTTAGCAATTTCCTTATTCGTATTTTAATATCGTAGCTTTCGTATTTGCTTAGCTATCCCTGGTTTATGGGGCTTAGTTTATATTCTGTCAAAACTTTGATTATTCAAAAGGTGAAATCAATTAAACTTCTTAAACCCTAAACTCTCTTGTCTCTCTTTAATCTCTCAAATTCTCCCTTTCCGGCGGGTCTTGTCGGAATTTTACGAGCTTGAGACCGCTCTAACGTCTCGTGGTTTGATATCACCCCTTTATTTGAAATATTAATTCAGCGACAGGGATTATAAGTGATTCCAGATAGGGGTTCATTACGCCATAATTGCGTTCGTTCAAGCTAAGCTGATGATCGTGCGAGCCAAGCTGTTATGGTGAAAGTTGCGCGTGGCCATATATATATACTTTGCAATGGTTTTTAGATGTCTGATGAAAGTGGTTCCAAACTTTCAATTGGGGTTGATGGAGAAGAGTACATCCATTGCGCTGTATCTGCCAATATCCGAACTAAGTTGATACGGTGAAGTGGCTTATCGAGTGGGACGAATCTTGTAGACGATACTCGATCCTAGTCGTAGCAGACGTGCGGCCATATATATACTTGGTGCTGATTGTTCTAATATCTGATATCTTTTTGGCTAATCATGAAATTCAAACTGTGTGGTATAGGAGGCGGCAAAGTCGTTGCTACTGCCTTTCTTAAATTCGAACAGGAAGTCGCTAATTCTCTAGATTCTCCTATAAAAACTGAATTCTGCATCCCTCGGCTTATACCAAAAGGAAATGCTATAGTATTACCCAAATGAGATTCAAGAATATATAAATGGAAAGAAACAAAATAAACACAATGGTGAAAGGCAAGTAATGCATATTCTTTTAAAATTATAAGAAGAAATTTTTTGTGTTTCTACCAAAAAATAAAAAAAATTATATAAGAAAAAATGTGGAACCTTAAACATATGGAGATAAAGAAAGGAAAATTTCTGTTGCAAGTATTAAAACAATTGTCAGACACATTTAAATATCTAATGATATTCTTATTTAATAACTTTAAACTTTTAAATCGGGTGCTTATTTAACAACAATAAAAATAACCTATTAAGGAACTGATAAAATTAGAACCCACGAGAAATAATGGAAACTATGACAGTCAATATAAGCCAGTAAATCTATCATCAACTAGTGTTCATGTAGAAGCAGCTAAGCATGAGGCGGATCTGATGTACACTGGTGACAGGTTATTCTAGAGAGTGATTGTCTCAATTTAGTTCGGAAACTTCAAGCCTCGGGGGAAGACTATTCTTACTCTGGAAACATCATCGGGAATATTCGTAAAGGCGTGGCTAGTATTCCACACGCGACGTACTCTTTTGTTCGACACGAAGGCAATCGTCTAGCACACACATTGGCTCGTTCAACTTAGTCAGTTAATGAAGGGGACTTAGACATAGAGCTCTCCCAAGTAGTTATAGCTTGTTTAAGGGAAGATCTTAATTAGTTGTAGCTTTGTTTTAAAAAAAAAAAATTAGTGTACATGAAATTTAGAAGACTGGAGAAATAAAGTAAAGATAGAAGATATGTTTTTTCAGCAAAGTATATAACTTGATAAATAAAAACAGAAAAGCAACATTCTTGCAATGTAAAGTAGAAATCACGGAAAGATCTTATTGTTAAGTTTTGAAATAGACATGAAATATCATTTGGATTATTAAAATAAAATATATCTATTTGTGGAATACATACATGTTATAAGATATTTCATTTATTGTCATAACTATATTGAAATAAACTATAAATTATATAAACATAAATAAACTAAATGGTCAAGAAATGATAAATAATAAAAACTTAAACATCAAATTTAGGTAAAAGAAAATGTAGAAAAGAAAATACGATAAATAATAAAAACTTAAACATCAAATTTAGGTAAAAGAAAATACGACGTTTGTACCATAAATCAAAATAAATTATAAATTTCATTTTATGGAGTTGGCATCGGGCACTTGACATGTACTAAATTCATAAAAATAAAAGTAAGTGCCCAAATATGTATGAAGAACTAAATAGGAAACCATAAGTTAATTTTGAAAGACGTTGATTCATTTTATGTTTTTGCATGTTAATTAAACTATAATTTAAACAACTTTTTCCTTTTAAGTTGCCACCACGCCTCTCTTTATTGCAAACTACAATACAATATTCAGTTCCCTCGAGGGAGTTTCTTGCATTGGAATGAAGATAGGTACAAACTGTAATTTCGTAGATTCTTAAAGGGTACAAGCGTAATGAACCGAATTACAAAGGAACAACAAATGAGGAATCATATCAAAATCCCTTTGACTCGAATCCATGACCTACCGGTTCATAGATGTAAATGCTTACCATTAAGCCACCTGCTCGTCTTTCATATGAAAATCCCATGTTCAGTTATAACTAATCACTGCTCCCAATTCAAATTGAAAATTTTCACAACCCTTTATGCTACAAACTTTTACTGCCTCTCCAGAAATGCGGGGCATAAGAAAATTGAAAAGAGCTGCAAAAATCACTAAGTTTACAAGTCTGAGGAGTTTACACCGTCTACACGCCTCAGATCACAATGATGATACCTGAGTACTTTAGCACTTTTGGCAACACAGAGTCGAGTAGAACTCACACATTAGCAAGCTTGGCTCTCTTCTGATCGGGAGATGAGAAAAGTCTTTGCACTGAAGCGACTGGATCGTCCACCTTCGCAACATTACACATCATCAGGACATGTTTAACCAAACTGAAGATTAATGGAAAATAAAAATATTGTGGTATTTTATCTAATGAGCAACTTACAAAGTGTGAAACTCAAAACTGAGAAAGAGGTAATGTTCAAAGCAAGAATTTACATGATGGGACAAAAACAAAAAAAAATCGTATCAACTTGTTTACTGAGTAAATAACAATACTTAAACAAACCACTTAATTTCCTTGCACAAAGAACTACATACACATGGTGTGGAAGTAGTGTATTTTAGAATTTAGTAGGCACAAGTTTGTTATGCTGATTACCAATAACATAGGCGGTTTCAGATGTAATTATATACTTTGCCATACAATTTTATTACGTCTAACTATTCTACAAAAGAGTTGGATATCAATGACCTATGTTCATTGTTTTTTATATAGAGCAAAATCTTAAGTTTTAACGAAAGACTTCTTTTTGGAAGGACAATTATATCTTCCTCCTACCTCAATCAATGTAGAGGACATCGCATTGCAAAACTCCTTGCGCCCTTCTAAAGCAGATAGTGTCTGTTGCCACCCAGGAGTAAATTTGCCATTTGACATAATCCAGGGACAAAAGTGCCTGTGCTGCTTGATTGGATCAAATCCCACCATCTTGTCCAGAGATTGTAGTTCTCTATCTGCTCCTGCAATGATGGTTTAGCAACTTTATACATCATTATAATGGCAGATTTTATGAAAGGCTCCATGCTAGTAATAAGATAGCACTAGCAGAAATAAAAACATGAAAGATAAGCCTCTTGTGGAATTCTCAGATCCCAGCAGCACAACCGTAACAGTCTCAACAGAAAGAGCTCCATAACAGTATTTTCGTGCAAGCTTTTTAAATAGAAATTGGTAACATTAAACAAGAAGCCATCCCTGTTTGTCGAAAACCATTGAAAAGTGTATTTTGACAGTACTAATAGAGACTGGAATTTACAAAGCACAGGAGTTAAATGCAATGCTGGAAAAGCAAGCATGTCGAAAAGCTTTTCAATGGGAAAAAATTAGTAAATATTAAACAAGAAGCCATCCATATTCGTCGACAACCATTGAACGGAGTATTTCGGATGAACTAACAGAGATTGAAATTCTATATAGTGCAATATTATGTGTGATGCTGGAGAAGCAAGCATGTCAAGTACTAAGCTTTTCATCTTAATCAACCGTTGGGAACACAGTACAAGGACATCTATAATGCAACTATGCAAGATGATGCACTGATCAAATGCAGACAATACTTAAAACCAAAGTAATGAATTCAAGTTTAGAAAAAGAGGAACGAATTATCTTGACTATTCTAAAGGGCGCAGGTTTATGATTTGCAAATGAACCTATCCAGGATTATTCTATGCAGTTACCTGGATAGCTGCTGCTTTGTCCATAGTTTTCAGCCTCAACCACCTTTTCTCTGTTACACTCACTCCCTCCCCCCTTTCCACTAGGAGTGCTATACACTGGGGTTGAGCAAGTATGTTCTTCAGCGTCATATCTATGATGATCTGCAACTGGTGAATTTCTTTCTGTTGGAAATTTTGCTCTCAGATTATGGCCGATAATGGGTAGAGATATGGTTGCACCATAATTCAGCATTGCAGGTGGAGGGCCGCCGGCAATAGTGAAACCTAATGATGTTGAAGCAGTAGTAACAGTATTTGTGATACCTTCCCTACTTCCAGTATGCGTCTGCTTGCCTGAAGAAGCTTCTCCTGCACCGACCTCATCATGGGTAGAGGTACTTTTATCAGTAACTTCTGTAAATCCAACAAATCTTAAAAACTCCAGAGGCCGAGGAATAGTAGAGAAAGCCCATAATCCAACGCTTGCACCACATAATTTGCAATCCAGAACAATCGAACTAGGATCAAGCTGATGTTCACTAGAAAGATCTGAGCCTTCACTAGCACACAGAGAATAGACGTTAATTTTCTGCCTTTGTCCAGCTGTAACTGTTACATTGGCATCCTTAGTGGACTGGTCTTGGCCATCCTTGAGGTCAACCTTATAAGGTAACATATGAGGCTCCCAGCCAAATAAACTTATGAGCTTCTGTGCCTGCATACTTCCACAAGTCATTACTCTTTGTAGTTAAGTATTTTTAACTTGTAAACAACTTAGTGGTAGAAGAATAATGATGATAATCTTAGTAGGTCTAGTTACGACAGAGCTCTACCAGCTTAGGTTATTATAGTGGAACAACCATATAACTAGAAAATATTGATATAGAGGGTATGAGATTAAACTTTATAAGGCACTCTACCAACAATGGTATGTCAAAACATCATGAGGAAAACCATGATAAGTCTTCCTGCGAACGCGGATTGGGAGTAACTTTTGAAGTTAGTATAAGATATAGTTGACCATGACACGTTCTGAAAAATCTATTAAAAAGTCCTCAATTCCTCATGCAGTTTTAGAAACAATTTTGACAAACTTTGACATTATAGCTCACTAGGCAAGACACGGCAGTACTAGAATGGTGACTCATATCTCAAGAAAGTAGAACAGCCTACTTTGACACATCGAGAATATCTTTTGCATTACATGAAAAAATAACACGAAGAAACACATATTGACAGACAACATTATACATGTGAAAATAATCAAAAGCATATACCACAATGTTTCAAGTTCGTGAACATTGATACAATATTAAGATTTGTACATTGTTAATAACTGCTGCCAAACCTGAGAATATGATATGGAAGAAACTGGCTTAGGTACATCTCCTGGGAGCTCTGTCCTAGAATTTTCAAGAGGTAAGTCCCCTGAGGTTGAAGAGTCTCCCAGAAACTGCTCCAGTAAAGAGTTTCTCACATTATTGATTGCCGCTGGCAATATAACGGGAAGAGCTATTAACTGTGATAGAGACAAAATGCGTTTCTTGTAATCATCGGCCAAACTAGCCCTTGATACAACTGGAAATTGAGCAAGTTCCTCTGTGCAGGCATTGTTAATCCAAGGGCATAGTAGTTTATGCCCATTTTCCAGCTTCAAGCTAAATACCTTGGCTGCCTTTTCAACTGGTTCCACATTAACCAAAAAGAATCTGGATTCAGAAGTTGCTTACATGTACATTTACATTTTCATGTCTTACCCCCAAAAAAGAAGTATGTACCTTAAAATTACCTATAGAAAATAGTGCAAAAATGAATTGCTAGGAAGTAGAATGACTACCTTGTTGTTGTGTCCAAGAGGATGGAGTTGAAAAGAGCATACGTGCATCACACGAGGCACACGCAATTGTATCTATGTCAACATTAACCCACCCCCTCCTAGCACATTCCATAGGGCTCACCACCTAAAAGGAAGAATTAAGTAATTTTAGTCCAGAGACTATAAGACGAAAGGCTTCGACAAAATTATAGCACAAAGGAACAGCAGACAGCAAACAATTAAAATGAAATACAAAGTTTTGTTGATCAAGCGCACACTGTTTTAGCAATTAGACCTCTGGGAATTCATGATCCGACAAACATGTATAACCTCAAAAAATTAACTGACAGTATTGCCAAAACATGACAAGGAACTTTGAGGGCATGGATTTTGGACATGTACTCCATATTTCTGCACAGACATACATTGGCAACAAACACATATATCAAAGGACCCATCAGAAATTGAACAAAGGAACATAAAACATTTAAATCTCTAGATAAACATAGCAAACCTTTTTCTATCTCAAGTGGACACATTTATACAACTGAACAGAACCAGGGTTCAACAATTTTGTAGCCACATCTTTCATAAAATAAACCTACGGGGATAAAGGTAGTGAACTAGATAAACCTGAGGCTTGGCAAACCAGGTCATAGACTTGAAAGTGGACAATCTCTTAAACAAATCATCGCGGTCCCAAGGCCTGCAGAGTGCAGCTTGTGCTGATGTACCAGACCCCATCATCGAACTCCCTGTTTCCCCAAGCGCATTGCCCGCAAAGTTCACTCCAACTAAAGACGAATGCGGACGTTTTCTGCCACTTAACACTCGCCCTCCCCCACTGCATACATCAATTGTAACAAGCGAAATAGCATTACTAAAACGACCAAAAACCGAAATAAACACCTTCCCCAACCGTAAGAACAAGCACGAAAAAGAATCGAGCGAGCTACAGAATCAAGAAGTTCCGACTAACTCGGACAACAATTATAGCAGAAATAAAACAAAATAGAAACAATAATTTGAAAATTCGCGCTCTGAGTCTTATCCACACACAGTTTGAAATCGATTCCTTTGAAAATCAAAGGAGGAAAACGAATAACGAAATTGGATACAAAATGCTTCGGATTTAACAACACAAAAGCAAAATCAGGAAAATTATGACAAGAATCAGAAAAATACCTGGTGTTGTCAAAGCTAGGTTTGGATTTGGGAGGAGTGTCAAAGAGCTTGTTCATCAGGGCTTCAAATCTCTTTTCAGATTCTTCAACCATCTTTCCTCCGTACTCCTGAAACGAATTGAGAAGTGCAGCTATTAGCTAGACGAGGTTTTCTTATATACGTGCATTGTGCTCGATATATTTTAAATTTTGCTTTTAATGAATTATTTAATTATTCCATTTTATCAATAATAATAATAATAATAATAGTCATTTTCTTTTTCAGATAAAATATTGATTTCAATTTTTGTCCTAATATTTATTTTATATATTTCACTGGAATGAGATTTTTTTAGATGAAACTGAGATTTGTTAATGTTTTAAATGTCCTAATAATGAGATACAAAGACGATTTCGTCGATCCTTCACCACACTTCCCCTATGGCCCTTGGCTCCGGGCATCTTCAAAGCCGGGGGTGTACTCGGACAGCTCTACCTTCCAGTCGAATATAGCTATCCACAACCCTGTTCCCCATAATAACCTATCCCAAAATCCCCAAACCCATGCCCCTAATCCCAACCTGAATAATCCTGATTCACAAGCACCCTCTCCCTCCAATGCCCTCCCAAATAGCTCTCATCAGCAACTGCCTCCCCCTTACCCACACACTCATATATTGGGTATCGAATCCAACATTCCGACCAGCCACTCTCAGATTACCGGAAAAAACCCTATCATTCCATCCCATTCTCTCAATCGCCCACTGACCCTAACCTCTGTCCATCCCCCCTCGAATAGACATATTATTGCCGAGTCACCTGGTAGTACAACAGAACCGGGAATGGGCGTCATACACCCAAGACCGGATGATATGAACATCAGTCCTATCAAACAGCGCCAGAAAACCATTAATTCCCAACCTCTCCCTTCCCAGAGCTCCCCTCAATCCCCAAACACTACCTCATCTCAATCTTTCGAAGCAAACCTCATAAACATTCCACTGTTGCTAAATTTTCCTACCACTGATCCGAAACCATCCACCAAAACTCGAAAATTCCGGAGACAGAAAAAAACACCTAAGAAACCCGATACTCCTTTGCCCGACAACATCACCCCTACTCAAACCCTTTCGGACTCTACCATCATAACGGCGGAGGTTGCTCAGCAACCCCGCCGAGACCAATGAGTTGCCTCAGCTGGAACTGCCAGGGTACGGGGGGTCCCTGGCGAGTTCATAACCTTCGATCTCTTATTCGAGACCATAACCCCTCGATTATCTTTCTTTTTGAGACGAGATGCAAGTCAAGGAGGATTGAAAGATGGAAGATGATGTTCAACCTTAATGGTATTAGTGTGGATTCAGTTCGCTCTGGAGGAGGCCTTGCTCTTCTCTGGAGGAGGGATGTTGATGTGAACTTGTTGAGTTACTCTAAGAACCACATCGATGTTATTGTCAAAGACTGTGGTATGCAGGGCGATTGGCGCTTCATTGGTTTCTACGGTGCCCCAGAACGGCAGAATAGAGGCACCACATGGGACCTGTTGAGATCTTTACACGGGCATTCTTCTCTTCCTTGGTTGGTGTCCGGGGATTTCAATGAAATCTTGAACAATGAGGAAAAAGAAGGGGGTAACGATCGCTCTCTCAGTCAATTGCAAGCGTTTAGTGACGCTCTTTCAGATTCGGGGCTTTCGGATTTGGGATTTGTGGGATTCCCATTCACTTGGATTAAGAATCGATCGGCCCCGGATACAATTAGGGTCCATCTTGATCGTTCGGTTGCTTCTGATAGCTGGAGATCTCTTTTTCCGGGAGCAAGAGTGATTCACATAGCGGCCTCGTGTAGTGATCACAGTCCGATCATGACAGAATTGGTGGCGAGAAAAAAACAGAAAAAGCGGGGTAGGAAACCATTTCGGTTCGAGGCTATGTGGGTTAGAGCAGATGACTGCGAGCACATTATAACTGATTATTGGGATACTAGTTTCTCTTCTTCTCCTGCGGACCGTGTGATTAAAAGTGCTGAAACATGCAAAATTGGGTTACTTAATTGGAGACGAGAGGTCCGCCGTACTGAAAGAGATATTCTGGAAAAGTTGGAAAAGAGATTGCATTGTATCAGGACTTCTCCTATTATTGATAATTCACGTGAAGAGGAGAAATCCATCCGGGCCCAGATTAATGAAATACTTACTCGGGAAGAGATTTTCTGGAAACAAAGAGCTAAAATGGATTGGTTGAAAGAGGGTGATAGGAATACGAAGTTCTTTCATTCCAAAGCTGAGCAAAGGGAAAGAACGAATCAGATTGATGCATTGAAAGATGAGAATGGGAGACTATGCAGTTCGGAAGCTGAGATTCAGAGAATTATCGAGAATTACTTCGGCGAGATTTTTACTTCTAACCGAACAAGTAATCAGGAGATCGATAGGGTCATGGAAGTGGTTCAACCCAAAGTTGATGAAAGAATGAAACAGGTGCTCTCGCTTCCTTTTACCGAACGTGAGGTAATTAATGCCCTTAAAACTATGTATCCCTTGAAATCCCCGGGGCCTGATGGCTTTCCCCCTTATTTCTTTCAACGATATTGGTCTGTTGTGGGTCGTGATGTGGTGGCATGTGTTCGTGCGTTCCTTAACTTTGGTCATTTTGATAAGGGATTGAATTTCACTCATATTGTTCTTATTCCTAAATGCAAGTCCCCTCAACTTATTACCCAGTTTAGGCCTATAAGCTTGTGCAATGTCATTTATAAAATAGCCTCTAAAGCTTTGGCCAACCGCTTGAAACCCCTCCTGAATAACTTGATCTCCCCTTCCCAATCAGCCTTTATTTCTAACCGACTTATAAGTGATAATGTGCTTGTGGCTTATGAGATTAATCACTTTGTTAAGCATAAGAAAATAGGAAAGGAAGGTTTTTTCAACCTTAAACTCGATATGAGTAAAGCCTATGACCGCGTTGAATGGCGGTTTCTTGAACGGGTTTTGGTCAGGTTAGGTTTTCCCTCCATTTTTATTAACCGTATTATGACCTGTGTTACTACTGTTTCCTATTCTTTCCTTTTGAGTGGTTGTGAGTTTGGCTCTTTGGTCCCGGAGAGAGGTATCCGACAAGGAGATCCTCTCTCCCCTTATCTCTTTCTTTTCTGTGCAGAAGTTTTCTCGACTCTTTTACAGGAACAGGAACTTTTAGGGAAGTTGAAGGGTGTTGCTATCTGTAGGGGGCGCCAAGAGTTTCACATCTACTCTTTGCCGATGACACTATGATCTGCGGGTCGGCAAATGAGGAAGCGATGTTGGGAATCAAGGAGGTGTTGGAACGGTATGGTTTGGTTTCTGGACAGGTGATGAACGGCCAAAAATCATCTCTCATGTTTAGTGATAATATGCCGAGGAACAAACAATTGGAGTTGGCTAGTGTACTCGGGGTGCAAAGGGTTGATGGTTTTGATCGTTATTTGGGATTGCCTTCGTCGGTCGGGCGGTCTAAGAAGAATGCTTTTACTCATATCTTGGATAGGATACGTAAAAAGATAAATGGATATTCGGAGAAGTTTCTTTCAAAGGCGGGAAAGGAGATTCTTATCAAAGCGGTATTACAAGCTATCCCCTCATATAGCTTGAATTGTTTCCTTCTCCCGGATGGTCTGCTCAATGACATTGATTCGGCTATTTCCAGATTTTGGTGGAGTGATCGGGATAAACGCAAGCTACACTGGATTTCTTGGGAAAATCTTTGCTCTAGTAAGCTAGTTGGTGGTATGGGTTTTCGTCGTATGAAGCTCTTTAACATAGCTATGCTTGCTAAACAATTGTGGCGGTTTGTTCGATACCCTGATAGTTTGGTGAGTAGAATTATGAAAGCAAGATATTTCCCTAATTCCGAAGTTTGGGATGCTCCTCTCGGAAGATCTCCGTCGTATGCTTGGAGGAGTTTGCATGCGTCTCGTTATCTCTTAGCGGCGGGAACTCGTTGGAGAGTGGGTAACGGCTCTAGAATTCGAATCAAAGAGGACAGATGGATTTCGAATGGGCCTTTCTTTCGGCCAAGGCTTGCGGCTGGTGTACACAACTGTCCGCTGATGGTAGCAGAACTCATGCGTGAAGGGACGATGATGTGGGACGAAAATAAAGTTAATTCACTATTTGTGGCCCCAGATGCTAAGCTCATCTTGAGCACACCACTGAGCGTTCGGAGTAGAGAGGATGCTGTCATTTGGCAACATACCACGTCTGGGGTGTATTCAGTAAAGAGTGCTTATCACCTTGCACTTAATCTAGCAAGTGGTAGCTTACCGTCGTCTTCGGGTGGGGAAGGGAGAGAGGTCTGGAAATTGATTTGGCATATGGATGTGATTCCCAAAATCAGATCGTTTTTGTGGAGATTCTGCAGGAATATACTTCCAACGGGAGCTAATTTGATAAGGCGCCATTGCATTACGGAGAGTGTTTGCGTCCATTGTGGGATACCGGATGAGGATGACTGCCATGCTTTGTTTACGTGCCCTTTTACTAGATTAACTTGGGCTATTTCTAATATCCCGGCTCAAGTTATTGATGGACTAGTGGCGGACCGTTTATCTGGTTTGGAAGATGCCTGCAAGAGACTGAATGGGGTGGAATGCAGGAAGTTGGTGGCAATTATGTGGGCTATATGGGACTGTCGTAACAAGAAACTGTTTGAAGAGGTTTCCATGCAGGCACATGAAGTGATAGCAGTGGCGGAAAGCTACTGTCATGGGAGCATTTCGATTGAACAAGATGGGGCGATTCTGCTGGGGCTACGGAACCTGTTTCACGATGGACCAAACCGAGGAGTGGATGGATTAAATTGAATTTTGATGGGGCGACTTTCAAGAACCCGAACTCGGTTGGTATTGGTGTTATTGCACGGGACTCTAATGGCGGTTGTGTAGGCTGGGAAACTAATAAATTCCCACATTTCTCTGATCCTTTCCTTGCTGAAACTTTGGCGGCTCTAGCGGCGATTAGACTGGCGAGAGATTTTCGATGGCAGAGGATTATACTGGAGGGTGATAACTCGGTTGTTATAAATCGTATGCAAAGCACGGAAGAAGATCTTTCACCGGCGGGAAACATTTTCGCTGACATAAAGGACCTCCTCACCTCTTTTTCGGGCATCGAGTTTTCCTCTATTAAACGTGGTGCGAATGGTATTGCCCACAAACTTGCTAGGAATGCGGCTTCGGCTTGCGTTGGTCCATTTGATTGTCCTTCGTTTGTTTCGGACCTTGTTTTAGCTGAGTCTTCTTAGTGTTGGCCGTTGTGGTCGGGTGTCAAAAAAAAAGTTATTCTTACTAAAATGAGTAAATATAATAGAATGCAAACACATAGGTTGTCAAGGGGTCGTATTCAGGCCAGATCATGAGATTCTGGATCTGAATCTAATAAAAAATTCCAACAACTAAATCTGAATCCTAATCCCAATTCATTATATTTGAGTCCATGTATAATCGAACTGGATCACATCGGATAACAGATCCGACCGACTAACAATAAAATATAATTTTTCAAAATAACAAATTTTAATATAGAAAAGAATTGTAATTGCATTGGTCCGGCTCAAATCTGGTCGATCTGGGTTGTCAAACTAGGTGGCAGGTTTGGATCGATCAGTCAAGAATTTATATGAGTTGGCTCTTTATCCATCTAAAAACACTCAACACACATAATTAGCTAGAATGCCAAACTGGGGAACTGAGGGTTTTGTCCAATTTTGGCGCTACGACGCTCAAATCAGTATTGAATTCTTAAAAAAAAAAATAAATGCTATTCAATTCACGGTAGAAAACATACCCTCTTTTTCCTTTTGGGTAAAACTGGGTACGGAAGGGGATTAATTGCTCCTTAGTACGCATTCATTGGGAATGAAGGATTGACGCGTGTCCAGACATAGATGCTTTATGGTGTTGGGATGTTTAGTGACGTATGACATTGATTTGGGGATCGATATCTATATGCCCATGTCCAGATAACCAAGTGTGGCTAGATCGACCTCGAGATGACTGAACAAGGACATGTTACCCCAAGCTGGGAGGTGTCGGGGTTAGGTCGATATGGCCTTAGACCCCTGCCAGACCCCTTAGGTAATCAACCCAACTTGCTGAGGTCGATCGCACGATCTGGAGAGATTTACACGCTACGTGTCGCGTTTGAGGTTGTTTCTGAGTTGTGCAGGATCCACTTGGCTTCCAAGCGGGTGCATCACGTAGCCCATAGACATTATGCCATATCATGCATAATATTATTCTGAGTTGGCTAAATTATGCCATAGTTTTTAATGTTTTTAATATTTGATATATTATTGTATAAATGCATATGTATTGTATATATATGCTAAATGTACAGTAATAGTGTTTCATATAGACAATGTAGGTACTAATATAGATCTGATTATAAATAACGATTTCAAAAATAAATTATTTATCTATTATTTTAATTAATACAAATAATCGAAGATAAAATTTTATAATAAAGAATCATAAAATTGATTTTTTAGATTAGAAGGTCATTTTATTATTTTTTTAGTTTAAGAAAAAAATAAATCATAAAATTTGTATTATTTCCCAACATATTATGATTGAGCTACTTAATATTATTTTAATATGTAATCTGTTTTTGTTTTAAATATATATTCACTCATTTGATGATTATGGACTAAATAGAAAAAAAAAAGAGAAATAAAAAGGACTACAGAAAACTGATTTACACTCTTGATTTTCAAAAGTTGTTTGAATACCAAATGAAAAATTAGAAAGAAAAAAAACAAGGGAAAAAAGTACCAAATATTAACCCTCCCCCCAAAAAAAAACTGTAGCCCACATCAAAATCAGTTTTGGTATCTTCCCTGTCCTCTCTCAAATTCTCTTCAGTTCATATTCAGACTGAAAGCCCTCCGCATCAAGACGATTACTCTCGCGAGGTGGAAAGCTCCGACTCAATCGAAATGCAGCTTTAAGATCTCAGAATCCTGGCCGACTACAACATACAAAAGGAGTCCATTCAGGTAGAATATCTCACATTTTATGCTTAGTTTAATGTGTATCATGAACTTTTGTGCTCTGAAGTCCGCTTTCATGGGTAATTTACCATAAAATAGAGCTGTATTTGATGAGTCCATTGAATCTTATTTTTCTTTTTGTGCTAATAAGTTGATAGTCTAAAGCATCACTGTATTAGTTTGTCCTCACTGTGTCTCTGTGTTACTTGGTTTAAGCTTTATTTCTTTTGTATTCAGAGTTTTGAAGTTTTACCTTGAATTTATTATTTAAGTGGTAGAGCTCATTCAATTAATTTGATATGTTAATGTTTATACTGAGGTTTGCAATTAGGTAGTGCATGCAACTATTCTGCTCTTTATTGTGTAAGTTTACTGAATGTGCATTTATTTTTGGGGAGATGAAGTGGGGATGGATAATTGGAATGACCGCGGACAATTCTGCGCTTGTGTGTTCTAATCCTCAAAGGGTTTCCAAGAAAATTTTGGTTAAGTGTCTTACATTGAAGGATAAATTATTTGTCGATGCATTGAAGATGGAGATTCAGAGCCTTTACAACTTGAAGTCAAGTAAATGCAATAGATTAAATAGTACATTCTTTCTGTTTGCTAATATTTTACTTTATATTGCTTACGTGTTTGATTGATGATTCTTATATGGGCATGTAGTGTTGGAGACTTTGTTGATGAAATGGGGGGAACAAATTATGGTTCCCACTTTAAGAATCTATGGAAGCTCTTAGCAGATGCTAACCAACAAATTTTGGGCAAACTGATGGTTCTTCAACTACAAGTTCATGCGATTAACCTTCAAGGTAAACTTTTATAGTTCAGTTTCATGAAATCAGAATGTCTATTCATAAGAAATGCTTGTATTTGTGTCGGTAAATCCTATTACTACTAGTGCCACTAACAAATCGAATATGTATGGAATTGGTTTCACTATTTTGTTTGTTTTTGTTATATTTAATTAGTTCTCTAGCATTACATCCCTTTATGTAAGATCAGATCAGTTGGTTATTCTCATAATTGGAAATGTAGGATCAATCCTATGAACTAACAATGATATCTCTCGTTGATATTGAGAAAAGTATTTGTGGTTCTATTCTTATTGACCGAGCTCATGTCCAGATGATCATTTTTGTTTTGTGAGGTATGCTTTTTATTTATTTATTTTATTTCCTGCGTACCGAATTTATTTTAGTTATTTAATTTTTTTGTGATTGCTCCTTGTGCCTATTGATTGCACTAACAGGAAATAGTTTTTCAAATGTAAAGGTCTCAAAACAAAGAATGAAAACATACATGTAGAGCAAAATAAATTGATGACTTTGAATATCTATGTATTCAATAGTAAGATCTTGAAATGTGTATTATGAAACTTTTATGCATTGATATCTTTTAATATGTGCCTCTTTGATTTTGAAAATAGGTGGGAGTTGTGCATAGGAGCATATCAACTTGCAGCAGTCACATGGCCATTGTATTTTGTGTCAGTATGATATATGAATTCATCTTTTCACCAAATTAATGGTTTTCTCATGAACATCGTTTGTATCTCTGTTTACACTGTCTTGTAATGATGTTTGGCAATAGTTGTCTAAGGGTCTATAGAGAAATAGATACATTTGAATTTGTATGTTTACATAATTTTACTTGTATTACATATTTTATGTTGTATTGTAATTTATAGCTAGAAAAGTAAATTTTGATATCTTAGATCTTGTTTCTTTTAAATTTATTTATTTAGTATTAAATGATTAAATAATTTTAATTTTCAGTTCAAGCATAATATGAATTGTTTTTGTATACATTAGCAACTGTACAAGTTATTTGCAGAAAACTTTTAAAATTATTGCAACCAATTATTTCGTTGTTAAATATGTAAATATAATCCACACAATTCATATTTGGTTGTTGAATCAGATGATGTAATACATTTTGAGACAATTTAAAGTTATTGCAACTAATTGCTCGGTTGTTAAAAAACTTTCCTCAACAACGATATTTATCAATGGTCATTAAAAGTAAGTTTTATATCACGATTTTTTCTCAATATTGCGTCCAACGGCTTTGTTGCTTTACCAACAAAAAAATGTGGTTACTGTAAGTGCAAATATAGCAACCATGTCAAGGTTATAGCCACCATAGAATTCTATATCAGCGACTAAAAATTTGGTTGCTTATAGTTATACTTTTAATGACCACTTCTGGGTGGTTGGTGAAATTTGCATTTTCAGCAACCAAGGTAATAAATGGTCACTGCGTACTTTTAGTAAGTACCCTGCTGTGACCATCGGTGGCCAATTGTATTTTGTTTGCTAAAGGTATTAGCGACCAATTTCTTGCTTTTAGCCACCATTAACTGTGGTCGCTGAAACTATATTTTCTTGTAGTGTCATTTGCCTTCCCCCCTCCCCCCTCCCACGCACTCCTTGAGTACGGAGCTAGTGAGGTGCTCATGGAGTGATAGACTTGAGTCCAAACAATTCAAGATTTCTGAGTTTTCATGACGTTTGCTATCCTTTTATTTCATATTCTAAATTAAGGTTTTGACTTTTAAAAGAAAAAATCAATTAGGGTTTTAACCTTTTCAAAAAATATTGTCATACTTAATTAGAGTTCATTTAACCCTGTAACACTGTTCATGCCCCTTTGTCAAAGAACTCATTTAACCAAGCAGCCAGATACTGATCATCATTGGAGGCTCGCCTTATTCTCCGATGGGGTTTACTGAGAGCTCCCGCTTAATCTAGGTCTGAGATCTTCACCGTTCCTTCGCAGCATCAACAACTTAGATTTTATCGGATACCAGTTAAGCTCCGTTGTCTAGAATAGCTTTGAAAGATATATAAGTTTGTTGAATTTCTAGAGATTACACTGGCGACACTCGGGGTTTTTTGCTGCATGAGTTTGGATTTTTTAATTCACTTGGGAGTTTTTGCTGCGTTGAGTTTGGATTTTTGAGTTCAACTGAAGATTACCTGATATATTCCATTTGGCTAAGAGTGTCGTTTGGTTCTTGTGTGAGATGTTCGGATTCGCTAGAGGAACGAGGGGGAACTTGTTCGAATTTTCTATAGCGTTGAGGTAATTCTTGAGCTCTCTACTTAAGTTATTTTCTTGAATTGTTTAGATTCAATTTTGTATGTTGAAATGCTTTACGTACCATAGTTCCTATTCGTCGGGTTGGAATATTAGAGTTTGTAACACCCCGATTTTTCAACGTGCGCAATTTAATTATTTATAAATATGTTTGATATTTAATTTTGTTTATTTAAATGTCATAACGTGAATTATTTGAATATTTGAACCTATATAATTATCTGAACTTCATGCTTTTAAGTGAATTAAATGCTCTTCGTGCGTACTTGATCCGTTTTCTGTTTTTCATGAAACTTGTACATGTCTGAGAATTTTGTGTTATAAACTTGTAAATGTGCTCGTTTCATGATTTTGATTTTATATGATGTGGTATTGCATTACATTTCATTAACGTGACTAAAATGGAGGCTAACGAGCAATTAGCGCACCTTTTGGTCCGGCATGTATATCTTGAGCTCGAGAATTCGAATTCGAATTCCGTCACCTCCATTGAATTCAAATCGGGTATTTGGATTTGATGGGACCATCCTCTTATTTTTATAAAATTTCTAAGACCTCCGAATTACGACCGAAGTGAGCCCTTTATGCATTAAATTACCCCAATTGAACCAAAACGGCCCACGTACCTAAATTACACACCTACACCCTATGTTACCTACCTAGCCCCACTTGAATAACTCTCTCTCTCCCCTCACTCAGCCATCCCACCAATCCATCCTCCCCTTTCTCCAAAAATTATCCCATGTTCAAGAGCAAAAAGAGAATAAGGAAAAGGAGCTCTCCAACCTCCATTGAAGCTCACCCAAAGCTCAAGAACCCTCATTTTTCTTGCATAACTCTTGAAGGTAATTACATATTTGAATTTCTTATGTTCTTGTGCATCTCATGTGGTATATATTGCAAGCTCTCTCCATGGATTTATGCATGATTGAATTTGGGGGT
>JBBMKE010000003.1:13879916-13898722 GCA_037834125.1 Lippia alba
TATTGCTCAAGTTGAGCTAATTGATTTGATCATGTATGTGCTTAATCTGGTTTATTGAATCTGCTCTTGTATGAGCATCCGGGTATATAATCCTTGAGCGAATGAAGTTTTGGTTATGGTCTTGAAGCAACATTAAACATCCAATCGTTCACGAAACACTTGCTTGAGACAATCAACTGACTGGTACGAAAGTTGTGCCATTGATATTACCAAACTTGCTTACAAGAATCTGTCAAGACCTTTGTCTTGATTCCTCAAAGAAGTTTGATTCAAGTCCAACACAACTCTGATAATTGTGACCGAGCTCATAAGCTCAAGGTGTGATTGAATAAACATTATGAGAAAGATTTAAAAGATCAACTCACCCTCCTCTTAATCAACACTCCGGCCGACCGGTCTTCGTCGGAATTCACAAGTACGAGTCGACTTTATAGTCTCTTGCGATACAAAGTTGTATCACCAAACCTCTCTAAATCATCTTGTGCTTCAAATTTTTTATCTTTGTTCTAATGACTGGTACAAACCAATAATTTTAATACCATTCTACAATCAAATTTTAATAGGTAATATCAAAACTTAGTGCTCTTGATATTGGTTTAACCAACCAAAAACAATTCTGATGGTTGCGCAAAACTAAAGTTATTTCATATAATATATTTCTTTTAACTCTGGTCTAAATTTGGGTACAGCCTGTGTTCATATATGCATTAAAAAATCCCAAGTTGCTTCATTGTCTTTTGAACAAACATGCATTGGTTGTTCTTCGCCTATGCGATCAAAATCGACAAACCTTCAAACAATTATGCATCTATATTATAATATCATCAGGTCCCATCACATGACATATAATTGTGAATTATTGGTTGTTAGAGGGATATATTTGTCATTCCACTTATATAATTAAAAAATATGCAACTGAAAATTTGGTGGTGGGGTTGAAATTATGTTTGAGTACTAATTATCCTCCTACGTTCGTGGAAAAAGTACTCTTTTTTATTAGTTTTATTCTCACGGTCTTTACCAATATTCGATAGTATTGAGATTGTTAATTTATGTTTTATTATATGTGAGACAAATATAATTGTCCATAAATTTGTTATTAGAATTGCCGTCTCGAGTTTGCGTCGCTTTTTTTTATTATTATTATTCCTCTTTATATTTCAATTTCAATCGATTTAGTAAATTTCCCCTCAAAAGTTTGCTTTTCAAGATAAAAAAACTACAAAATAAATAAATAAATTTTATTTCAAATACTTAGATTTATTTTAGTGTGCTAAACGGTTTAGGCGTAGTTAACTAAATTATTAGTCTATAATTTTATTTATTTTTTTAACACACGCACATTCAATCAGGGATTCGAATGAGGGACCTCACCCTTAGGAATGAATCTATTTACCATTTGTACCCTTTTTATTACAAGTTCTACATTAAGAGTTACATTAAATATAAATATAATAGAAATGATGTATATAACGGCTATTTTAAAAGATCGGCTAATAAATAATTTTTTTATAAATATATGATCAGTTTTGGTAAACACAATTTATTTATTTCTCTATCTTTTTTTTTCCATATATTATTATCATTAATTTCTATATTTATGTTTGTTTGTATTCTATACATACACAAACACATTGCAACTGCTAATTTTTTTTTATAAAATATATAGAAAAATATATCAGACGTAACGATTAGTTTTAAAATTAAAAAAAAAAGTAATTTTTTTTATAAATATATGATTTTTGGTAAACACGAATCATTCGTTTTTATATTTTATTTTTTACTTTGAAATTTCCTAAAAGATCCTTTGATAAAGTTTCATGTATCAATACTTTGATAAAGGAACAAAGAAAATAGGCCGGGTTGAGTTATTTGGTTGGGTTGGGTTATCGAGTGAATTGAAAAGTAATCAAGTCAACCCCGAACTCAATAAATTTGGGTTAAAATTGAAATTTTTGGGTTCAATTTCGGATGGAATCAAGTTCAAGCTGAGATTTTTTATAGTACACTAGTAAATATTGCGCACTCGTTGCGTGTACAAATAAAAATAATACTATTATTTAAATATATTAAAATTATTTTTCATATTGATATTTATGCTATAATTAATTTTAATATAATTATTAAATTATAATAAATAAAAAATATAAAATGTAAGGAAAAAAGATAAAACTTATACATTAAAAAATTAAAATAAAATGAAAAAAAATAGATAAAATAAAATTATTATTGAAATGATAAAAGAAATAAATAAATAAATGCAATAGAACAAAAATAAATTAATAAATTAATAAATTAAAAGAGAAAAGAGAAAATAAAAAGACCAAACAGTTAGGAGTTTGGGGATAATATGCAAATAAAATTAAAAAAAAGAAGTTAAAATAAAAAGTAAGGAGAATAAAAGGAAAGAATCCAAGACATCACATCTGACCCTGATACTTAATAATATAACTAGTAACTATGCACACTCTATGAGTGTGCATTAAAAAAAAGAATATTATTATTAAAATATATTAAAAATAAACTTTTTTATATTACTAATAATTAAATAATTATTAAATATAGGTAAAAATAATTAAAAATAGGAAAAAAAAGTCAAAATTGAATTATTCAAAATAATAATAAAAATTTAAAATATTAGGAAATAAATAAAAATATAAAAAAGATTAAAGTGATGCAAAATAAGATTGATGTTAAAAAGATAATACACAAATAAATTAAAAGAGAAGAAAGAAATAAAATATGTGTTCGGAGATAATACGTAGATAAAATAAAAGAAAAAAATATTTTAAAATGAGAGGCAGAAAAATAAAAGAGTCCCGGCAAGAAAATGTTGTAAAAATGAGAGGTAAAAAAAAAGAGTCCAAGAGTCGAAAGTTTCTATCTATCCCTCACGCTTAATATAATAATCTATATATTCTTATACTGATCCGACCCAAATTGACACCCTGGCCTATGTATCAGTTGTAGACCTGTAGCTCTCAAACCCAAGAAAAATCTTAGATTTTTATCTTCTCACTAGATTAAATAGATCTCCAGAGACAAATCATTATTCACACACAAAACACGCAAGACGTATTCTTCCTTTGAAAGAGATACAGAAAATGGTTGATTCATTTGCAACGGTGGCTCTGGAAACACTTCGGGATCTAATGATTGAGGAAGCAAAGTTCTTATTGAGTGTTGATAGCCAAGTTGAGGAGGTTCGCAGGCAACTCCAGACCATGCACTCTTTCTTGAAGGATGCTGACAAATGGGCAGATAGCACCAGTTCTGCAACTGTTGATGATTGGGTCTCTCAGCTTTCAGAATTGACCATTCAAGCTGAGAATGTGCTTGAAAGATATGCCATTCAAGTTCAATACGAAAGCCAACGAAAATATCTGAAAGACAGACTCAAACGATTTAGTTGTATTTTGGGCAAGTGCGTGAACCTGCACCAGATCGGAAACCAGACCCAAGATATCAGATCTCGCATGGCCGATCTCTCCAACAGAGCTGAGTATATCACTAGAGAAGCAGTAAGGTCCTCAATTTCCGTCGACAATGATGTCACAAGGTCAAGGAAAACATTTGGGTATGAGACTCAACAACATTTCGTTGGGATGAAGGATGAAATGGGACTGCTTCAATCACTGCTTACAAGTAATGACAGATCAAATAGAGTAATTTCCATATGTGGAATGGGGGGACTGGGCAAGACCACTCTCGTCACGAAGATTTACAGAGGGGATGTCGTGGAACGCTGTTTCCCTGATCGAGCGTGGGTTTGTATAAGCCAGCAATTCCAGATCAAAAATGTTCTTCAAGATTTACTGATGCAATTAGTCGGTGAAGAACATCAGATCATGGAAATGAGCGAAGATGCGTTGCAGAGGAAGTTGCTTGATGTGCAAGATGGGAAGAGATGTCTGGTGGTTGTAGATGACATTTGGGAAGTTCGTCATTGGAATACTTTAAAGAGTTTCTTCCGCGTTGACGAGGATCGTTGCAGAATATTGTTAACAACACGAGATAAAAGGATTGCAAAAGAGTATCACGTTCACGAGCTCAATGGATTGAGTGAAGATGAAGGCTGTGAGCTACTACAAAAGATAGCTTTTCCGCTCAACGATTCACAGGGTTAGTTCTTCTCACTTCCTTGGAAACGAAAAAAACACATTGAAAGCATAATTCTTGCATCAAATCATCAATAATGATATCTATGTTATAAAACCCGGTTTGGATCTCCTGTTTTAAGTGTTTTAACTGTTTTATTTTGTCATACTGTCAATAAAGGTTTTCGTCATATGGAAATTTCGACAGATTTACAACGAGAAAAAAAAATGCAATTCAGTGTTATATATCTAAAATTAATATATAAATTTAATTTCTATACGAAATGTCTGAAGTTAATATGTTGATTCGAGTGTCATCAATGAGTTCCATGGTTGAGTTCAACCAAATTTTGATGGATTTTTCTTGTAATCGAATGAAGTACGTATTAACTTCTGTAATATACATAAAATTTTTGAGGAGTTCGTATCAATTCTAAAGCACATATTGTGAATGCAGAGCTATCTTCGGCTGAAGTAACGTTGCTGCAGGAATTTGGGAGACCAATAGTAAGAAATTGTGGGTATTTGCCGCTTACTATTTCTATAATTGGAGGAATTTTGCGTCACCAAACAACTTCGTCGGGGTGGGAGGAAGTATGTAAACGTACTGATTCATATCTGCAACACAATGATGACATACAAGAAAACGAAAGGGTGACACAAATATTAGATTTGAGCTATACTCTGCTGCCTTATAATTTGAAGGCGTGTTTTCTTTATCTTGGATGTTTCCCTGAGGATAAAGAAATAAGTACTCAAGAGTTGTACTTATTATGGATGGCTGAAGGAATGATCTCATCTCAAGACAAAGGGAAAGAAGAGACTCTGAGAGATGTGGCTGAACGATATTTGCGCGAGTTGGCAAATAGGTGTATGGTTCAATTGACAATAGATGAATACTCCATATATAATAAGTTCAAATCATGTCGTCTTCATGATCTCATGAGAAATCTTTGTCTGTTGAAGGGTAGAGAGAAAGGATTTGTGGATGCAGAAATCGGAAGGGATGATGTTTCCTCGGTTCGTCGATTGGCGATTCATTTGGATAAAGCCCAAGATAACATTAGTGAATATAAAAAATTGCGATCTCTTATGTTTTCTGTGAAAGGCCGGATACCATTCAGAGATTGGAATAATTTGGTTTCCGTTAATTTTGGAAGATTTAAATATCTCAAAATCTTAACATTGCAAGGTTTTAAATCTGGTCATAGAAAATTGCCCAAGGGGATTGAAAAATTGATCCTTCTGAAACACTTGAGTGTACAAGGTAGTCAAGTGGAAAAACTGTCATCAGGCATTTTCAAACTACCACGTTTACAGTCTCTCGATCTCCGTACATGTGTTTATAGAATGGTATTACCTAATTCTATTCATATGTTGAGGAGTTTGAGGCATTTGTTTCTAAATCCCTCTGATAGGGAAGTCATGGGAGATGTGAAACTGAAATTGAGTAGCTTGATTGAGTTGGAGACATTGATTGGGTTCAATAGTGAATTGGATGATACTGCCGATATAATTGAACTGCCGAAACTTCGAGTATTGGATGGAGAAATTAATGATGAAGACAGTGTTTCGGTGATTGTTGATCATATTTTGGAACACCAAGACCAATTTCGAGAGACGGGTCTATGCATTTCAATAGATGGCTGCTCAACCGATCTTCTTCGGAAGACACTCAAGTGTCACTCACTTAGTAAGTTGATTATTTGTTGTCCTGTGGACAAACTACCATCATACGGACGTGAGTTGGGTAAGAATCTGATTAGATTGGAATTATCATCCTCTTGTATATCGGAAGACCCGATGGAAATGCTAGAGAAGCTCCCAGAGTTGCGAATCCTCGTCTTATATAAAAATTCATTTGTCGGCAAGGAAATGGTTTGTGGGGCAAATGGGTTTCTGAAACTCAAGAAGCTTACTCTGTGGGGTTTGCCCAATTTAGTGCTATGGAGAGTGGAGGAAAAAGCAATGCCCAGTCTCTCGGAGCTATCGGTTTGGGAGTGCGACAAATTGGGAATTCCGGAAGGATTGAAGTTCATCACTACTCTCAAAATAGATATAGACACATCCCTCAAGAGTTCAAAGACAAGGTAAGACCTTAAGTGTACTGGTGGGACGGTTAAGAAGGACAAGATTATCGCAAAATCATACACATTTTAAGATGATACACGGTGCATTTGGGGAAGTTGCAAGCAGAAGTCGAAGGAGAAGAAATGCCACTTTTTATTTTTTATTTTTTATTAATATTATTATTTTTTTGTTGAACACTTTTGAGTTAGAATGTGTTTACTTTCGTTGTCTTGAACACTTTTGAGTTTAGAATGTGTTTAGTTGATCAGGTGGCAATTCATTGCAAATGGAAAATCAATTTTTTTTTTAACATAATGTAAAAACTTGTATTTACTTCGTTATTATGTCTATTTGCTAAGTAAACTTATTTTTGCATTTTGTTTACTTCTTTATTTTAGGGATAATTACGAACTCCTCCTAAAATTTGGCGAAAATATAAATTCCCCTTGAGGTTTGAGAAATTACTTATAATGCACGGACACGACACTACACGGACACAGTGATACGGAATTTTATAAAATTTTAGGACACGACACGGCTCGGACACGGCTATATTATATTTATATAAATAAATATATTATATAAAATGTTATTTTATATAATACTAAGTTCAATAGTTAAAGAAAGTAGACTAAAAAAAAAGGAACACAAAAAAGCAAACAAAAGAAAAGAAACAGAAAAAAATAAACCTAATGTTGTGGCCAAGAGGCCCAAATCGTTAATGCACAAGGTTGGAAGATTTAATAATTAACCTGCCCATCTTCAACCCTAATTAGTGGTTGCCCCTTCATAAAATAAACTCTTCAAAAAAAAAAAACCTAATCTACGTGATTCAAACCCAAAATAAGGCAGTCTTCGATCCGGCGGTGGAGAATACCATCATTGCTCCATCGCCGGATTGCCTCAATTCTATTATTCTCTCAGTTTCTCAGATTTGTTTCGTCGAAATCCGACCAAATCTGCCAGCACTCTCTTGGATTTACCGCATCTGTTCTATCGGTACTCTTCCAGATCTGCTCTCAGCCTCCCAGATCTGACGGGATTTTCTGGTACAAAGACGATCTACGTTATTTTTTTATTTTAAGTTATGTTTTCTTTTGAGTCTTCGTTTAAAAATTTTATTCCTTCCGTATGGAAGTTCAGTTATTTTTTCTGTGATTCTTCGAAAAAGTTTTTGGCCGAGTTATCTGATGTAAGCCACGACAAGTGTTCGTCTCACCTTGGAGAAAAGACAACTGCGAAACTTCACCAGAATGAAGAAACGATCTTCAACTTCAAGGAGTCGATTCCTAGTATTAGAGTTCGTTTTTCTTTTACTAGATGTGATGCTAATATAATAGCTCACAAATTTGTTGGAATTGCGGCTTCGGCCTGCGTTTAATTTTCCTGTTATTTTTTCTTGTAATTGTTGCTTTTGATTTCCAGTAATATTTCCCTCTGAAGGGTTTGTTGTTCAAAAAAAAAAATGCTATACGTGGACACATAGGGAACACATTACTTGTCACTTTGCGTTGAATATTGATCGGACAACGATGATAAGAGTGTAAATTAACCGAGTTTCAGTCAAATTTTTAGAAATATTCAGATCAAGGCAAAGTCATTTATAAATTTTCAAATCAACAAGTTTGCACCCAAAAAAAAAAACAGTTAGAGTGGTAGGAATGATAGAAAGGAATAAGAGGGAGTAAACATCAAAATTCGTAATTTTATGCTACTACTCTCTCAGTTGGATCTGTTCAATTACAAAAGTAGAGGAAATTATGATAATATAAATATGAATTATTAGCCTAATGATTTTATTATTTGGATTTGAAGAATTGAATGTGGCCGGTTGAGGAGTCGGCTTGAGAGCCAGCAACTAGGAGCTAAGGTAGATATCAATTAAAATCCTAATTTTTGACCGAGAATTTGGTCAAGCGATTCAAAAAATAATAATAATAAATAAATAAATAAAAAGAAGAGGAATAAGAAGAAGATGATGATCAAGAAGAAGAAAAACACTCCTACCTAATTTGAGGGACATGAGTCATGATTCTCGATAATCAGCAACAATTTTCGTGTTTATCATATATCAAAATCAGATCATTCATTCCATATTTAGAAACTATCACAAGGAAAATTCTACCCCAGACCCGATTTGGCCGGACCCAACCAATTAAAAAACTAAATGTATTACACTTGTCATTAACTATCACAAACTCTTGTACTCCATTTAACGCATTTCTAATTTATTATTTTACTGCAATTCATTATAATTTTTTGTAATTTATCTATCTTTCGAGTTGTTATTGATAAAATTCAACGGCATATTAACGTATTTTTCGCAGGACTCCTACTATTGATAGTATTCTCAGCAAATTTATACAAAATGAATCATGCTTGAATATCAAGTTAAGTTCCAAATATAAATTTTTTAGTACTCGAAGACCCAAAGTTTAATACGCGTCAAATTATTTGCTCAAATACAACTTGAGATAACTTAAATTCGGTTTGTTTCCATTGCTACTTCTTCTCTTCTTTTCTTTTCTTTCGTTCTTTTTTTTTTTCGTTTTTCCATTGCTATGTACTTTAGGCTCTTAGGCTACATGTTTCATTGCTAAAACTATATTTGGATTGACTATGCGACCGTACATACAAGAAAACTTTACTCTACCATGTACCGACAATTTAAAACGAGCCTAACCCTACCTTTAAAATAAATCGTGAAATACATTATGCACAAAAATCACGAACTAGCCTAAAAAAAGCGTATATATATATTCTATCAATTCAATGCATGGAAAAATAAAAAATTATTGTTATTAATATATTAAAATAATTTTCAATTTATAAATAGATTAAAATAATATATATTCTATCAATTCAATGTATAAATATATTAAAACAATTTTGTTATTAATATATATTCTATAATTATTTTTATTATAGTTAGTAAAATATAATGAATAAATGAATAGGTGCTATAAGATAGTATTATATTAATAATTAACATAAAAAATTAAAAATATAAGCTAAAAGTGATAAAAAAAAGTATATAAAAGAAAAGGAATTAACGTGAGGATAGAAAAAACATAAGTTAAGAAAATGTGGTTGGAGTTATGAAATTAATAATAAATAACTTAGTTACATCCAACTCCCAAGTTAAATGGAATAATTACAAGTGACACCCCTTTTTCAGATATAATTATCATTATATCCTTCTTAGAAAATTTTATTTACACTACCTTGCAAATATATCCCTTTTTTACACAATTAATATATTTTATATGTGAGCTATATATAATTAATGCATTATTTGTGTGAGTTATGTGCAATAAAAGTTTTTTGAGGAAGGTACTATAATTGTAGTTATATCTACATGGAGTACCGCTTTTAATTATCCCATCTAATCAGAGTTGGATGTATCGACTCTAAATAAATAAATAAATAAAAGAAAAGAGTGCAAGATATAAAATTAATAAAAAAAGTAACAAATAGATTCAAAAGAAAATATTTTTAAAATATAAAAAACCAAATGTGAGTCTCTTGCTTAAAATAGTCAAAATTAACGTGTAGAACAAATTCACAATGAGATACCATACATACATAATAAATTCAGATACCCAAAAAGGAGATACTAAGTCTAAGATTTAAATTCAAACTCATATTTAAATTTATTTAAAAAAAAAATGGTTACACACACTGACACACTAACTGTGTGTGTACTAAATTTAAGCTGCAACGGCTAATAGGACTGCCCAAAGCTTCCAACTTGAATAAATAGAAGAGGCCCCACTCTTGGGAGATGGTGCAGGTGGGCCTGATTCCTTTAATGGGCTTTCTGTAATTGGGCCTGATCGTGTTGGGCTTGGAGGGCATTCGGGTTTGGGCTCTTTCAAGACCCGAATGTCAACCTTTTGACCCGATTCGCAATGACCCGGCAAGCTGCAAATGAAATAGAAATGACCCGGATTTGAGATCCGAAAGGAATCGTTGCCGGTTGCCCAAATGGAATACGGGGCGGTGGAGTTACACGCGTTGAAATTCCAGTGGCTCACGCGTACAACGTTTTGGAATTCCTTGTTGTACTCGAATACTGCGTCGTTTTGTAACTTAGGTCAGTTATGTGCAAAAAATTACATCTGCATACCCTGCTAGATAGGGTAGTTACAATTTAGTCCATCTTTATTCGAAAATTATAATTTAATTCCTAAATGTTATAGACTGTTTGTGATCCCTCAATTCCGTTAAAGTTTCATTAGGGTTGGGTCTATCTTTTCATTAATTTAATAAATAAAATTACAAATTTATCCCTGCAATATACATATTCCAACAAACCAATCTCTATGTATTACACATGTAACAATTCAGTCATTGGGGATCTAACGGAACCCTAACGGAATAAAGGGATCACAAACGGTCCATAATATTTAGGAACTAAATTGTAATTTTTGGATAAAGATGGACTACGTTGTAATTACCCTATCTAGCAGGGTAGTCAAATGTAATTTTCCCTAAATAATATATGCCTTAAATTATAAGGGATGATTACACTTACACAGTTAAGTTCGGCATAATTATATAAATTTGCCTAACATTTTGAGAAATTACAAATCTTTCGCTTATCAAAGAATCTATATTATATGTGGATTGATGAATTTTGACATAATTCCTGATTTTTGTTATGAGTAACCTATTTATTTTGCACTTAATGTCTATAAAATATATTTATGAAATTATAGGGATATAATTACACTAACATATATATCTTAGATTATATCTAATTACATAATTTTTTCTGAAGTTTCAAAAATTACACTTATTGATAAATTTATCTACATTAACTTACCATTTAATGTAATTATATGATGAATATAACGTGCTTGACTAATTCACTCTCAAAAGTTAATTATCAAGATAGTAGTGACTGTCGAACCATTATAAATTAAAATGTTATATCTTTAAAATTTTGATGTTTATGCATACCGTAACGGGCTACGATGATAATAATAATAATAATAATGAGGGAGACTTACATAAAGTGTCACCAACATGAAAGGTGTGGGAAGCAGCCCAAGATTTGTAATTGAGATTCGCAATGTTTGTCCAGCCAGATGATTCTCCAACTTTGTAAACCTTAGCCTTGCAACCTCCACAAATTATCAACACAAAGACCACCAAAAGTATCACTCTTTTAGCCATTGATGATAAATTCCGTTGCCTCAAAAAATTAAAAAAAGATTCTGAAATCACTATTATATGGAACTCGTTTAGGTCACAAATGCTGATGAGCTTAATACATATATATACAGAGAAGGGTTCTTACTTCTTAGAGGAATTATATTTGGAAATAAAAAGATTTTTAAAGCAGATGATTCTCTTGCCTTTTTCCAATTCATATTGCAAACAATCACGTGGATTTAACAAATTAGGTAGCAATATAATGTGATCGTTTTTAGCAGAAAATATTGAAGCTGGCATACGTGATGCTACAAGAAACCTACGTTGAAACAATTTTGATGATTTATGAGTTTTCTCCTAAAAAAGTAAAAATAAATTAATTATAATAATTCTTGATTTTTAGGAATAAGCATTTAAATCCTTGAGCTTGAAGACCAATCGGTCAACTCCATACTTGACTCGATATCAAACATTAAAAGTTCGATCGAACTCAATCCATTAAATAAAAAATATTAAGTTTGAATATATATTATGTTTTTTTATTTAATAAGAGACTCCCAGCTTGATTACTTAAATAAAATGATAATACATGTAAATAATATCACAATTCTAGTGGTTAACTTGATTGAAGTTTGCTCGATTCATTTACTAATCATATCTAAACTCAAACTAAAATTTGAAAATCTATGCATTGAAATGTATTTAATTAAAATGTTTCTTCTTGCATTTTCATTTCCCCCGGGAAATCCATGCTCCTAACAAAAGAAATAACAACCCCCGTCAAAAAAGAAATAACAACCAAGAGGGTAGTATCGAAATAACTTATCCTTCCTCGGCCAAATTTCAAGAATTCGAATCTTAATTTTGAGTGTGAATAAACTTTAAATTTTCTAATGACGGTTGTCCCACCTTTTAAAGTCTCTACAATTTAACGAAGATTATGTTTTAGTGTGAAAGAAATTCAAAATTTTAAATTGATACTTATACCACCGTTTGAGATTCATATAATTCAACGAGAGAAATACCCATCCTTTGGGACTACTTATTGAGTAGATACCCCTAGAGATCTAGTTACTAAATAGATGTCCGAATACATTAAAATGGTATTTTTAAAAATATTTGTACGCCATAACTTCAAACTTATTATGAGCATTGCGTATGATACTTCTTCAGACACATTATGCTCTATTCATACATTAATAAAAAGCCAATAGATGATAAACATTTGTATTACTTATACATTTCGTACATAAGGATCAAGGGGCATTAATGCAAAGCAGAAAACCTAACGTTGACAAACTACTACACAAACTTTCCAGATAAATAACATGATCTCCATATTCTTTCTCTTCTCCCCAATGAAAAATTTCTCTATATTCTGACATCAAACAAAATTCAACTAATCTCAATTTCACTAAAAGAATGACAGCAGCCAACTATGTATGGCACTCAGAAAAATTGCACTCCAGCCGATCAGGTTGAAATAAATTACGAATGAGGGACTATAATGTTCGAAGCGACTTGGCGCTGTTTACAAAGGTTGCGCTTTTATCAAAGTTGTCCCGCAAAAGAATTTGAACCGCTTGTAAACCATTCTGGAATGTGAAATCCAACTGGGAACATTCAGAAAAGATCATTACCAGTAGCAAGTATAGTTACCTCATCTAAACCTGGGTTTGTGAAGCTAATTGATACTCATTAAATTATTAGTTGCAAGTATAGTTACCTCTTCACGTTCTTCTCTGTTGAAAGGGCGGAGAACAAAATTTGCCGCATCCATTTTCCCTGGAGGCCTTCCAATGCCTAGCAAAATCCGATTGTGATTTGACATGATGTATTGTATGACCTTTTTTCCTAATTGAGAGTTACGGGAAATACCTATTCGTAGACGAGGAAAATCCTTACTGCCCTTGAAGTGACTTATAATGCTTCTCATTCTGCATGAGAATTTTGTCCAGAGCAGGAATAGTAAATAAGTTGGAAGAAACTAGGAAAACTGTAAAATCTATAATCAAGGTAGATGTAAACCTACTAGGTATTATTTTTTAGTTAAAAATTCAAGCAAATGAAAGAACTAAAAAGACACGGAATCGCAGAAAGACATTATCAATTTCAGCAAACAGCGTATTTCGCCTGAGAGAACATAAACCAAAGTTCAGCTTATAAAACCAACTTTTCTTATTCTGAATAAGCAAGAACTATCAATCCCCTCCATCCAACTTCAAATTCCACACTGAAAAAATATTATGCCTTGTATGTATCTCAAATTATACAGTATTACTGTAAGAAGCATCATTGAAAGCAAATTGCCATCAACATTCTCCGTCAGGGGAAAAAAAAAAAAAAGACAATTTACACAGGACTGAGAAAATATAACCCGGAGAAAAAGGTTGACGCATCTCCATACAAATGTTATAGTAGTATCACTAGTTTTCCTCTGATCAGGGGTTAGGGTAAAATTTATATTTTATGTAGAATAATTTAAAAAGAAAAAGAAAATAATTCAGAGGTAGCGTGAATACCCATTATGCCCTCCATGTCCACCCTTGGGTAAAAGTCTCAACTTTGCAAAGGGCAGATCCATGTCATCAAACATCTGAAAAGTAGAGAAAATCATTAACTTGTGGTCGTTGGATGTGGTACAAAAGTCACATTTAGTTGTAGATGCTATACCACAAGAACTTGCTTCAATGGTATCTTATAATATGAAACAATTGAACCAACCTGAAGACAAGAATAACTAGTTCAACAACTCATCACAATATGGAGAAAAGATTTGCTAATAAATATTTGTTGAGATCAGTGAACTTACAGACTCACCACTAGCATTCATGAAAGTCTGTGGTTTAGCAAGCATAACCGGAACATCTCCTATGAACCCTAACCACATAAAAAAAAAGAATCAGACAAAAAGAAAGAAAGACTAAATAATACACCCAAATTGTAACAGGAAATGCCTAGTTCTTATCTCAACTTCTGTTAGATACACAAGCATGGCGATAGTTGCTGCTTCTTAATAACATTTGTTTATCATGTTTCAAATCTTTTTCATGTAAAGGCTATTTTGTTACTTCACTGTCCAGGCTATTTTGTTACTTCACTTTCCAGACTTGCTATGAAGTTTGTTTGAAAAATTACAGGGAGTGCAGTTATTGCTTAAACATAATAGCTAGGTCGCAACAATTGTTAGTAAAAAAACCTTTTTTTCTTACGAAAAACTGCGAAAAAGTGCCAAAAGAAAGAGAACTTCAGATCAGTTTATCAAACAGAGGGTCAAATAAAAAATACAACTACATCCTGAATTGTAAATTTGTCTTAACATCATAGGTGTATTGTAGCTGACTGGAGTCCGGAAGCAATGATGACAGAGATCAATCTAGGGCACTTTCCCTAACAATAAAACACGGTTTCTAGTCTGGATATTTTGTCACAAGAGGAAACTATGCATGCACGAAAGATAACTGCAAGGCCTCCGTTAAACCATTTAATGCAGTCAGCTATCAAAGACAACCTTATATCGCACAGCATATGCGATATTCCAGAAATAATTTGTCGAACAGACAGATATCTGGTGCAATGCAAAAACTCATGATGAATTGATGATCCCATCTCAAAGCAAGTACAATAAGAAATCATCAAATTATCGCCGTGAAACTCAATAAAGCTTTTGCAACATAACATATATAGATTACAGAAACAGAGGACAATTACATAACATCGCAACTCTCAGATTCTTTTGTCCAGTTACAAATTCTAAAGGAAATAACCCATAGAAATGTCATTTACTACCAAGCAAATTGTTGGCACATTAATTCAACAACATACAAGTCCAAATGAAGCAGTTTTTTCATAAATTGCATAAGAAAAGCTTGCAAAATCAAAAACCAAATAACCTTTTCCAAAAGCAGACTTGAAGGTGATGGTGCTCATCGAAATCCCCTCAGATTCAGCTATAAAATCGACCAACTCAAACCCAACCTATTAGGAAAAAAAAAAAAAACACCACAACAATATTAATCTCAATTCCTCCAACAATTCACGCAAAAATTAGCAAAATCTAAGCGTGGGCGTACGGACATTGTGACGAGTGCCGCTGTAACGCTTCCCAGGGTTGCCGAGGCCGACGAGGAGCCATGGTTTCTGCTTCTCTTCTACCTCGGTGGTAATTGAAGCCATTGGGTTATGAATTCGGCTTCTGAATAAGCTACTTTTGTTGTTAGTCCACCGCTGGGATGAAGGAATGGAGAAATAGGTTCGGGAAATGAGGCGGCGCCGCCCAATCGCCGCCGCGGAAGAAGACCGAGCAAAATTCGGAAAGGATACAGCGTACATTATTGGTAGCGTGCACACCATGCCATGAGCTAGACAATTAATCTATACCGCAAACATTTTTTTAAGTGGAAATCATATACGAAAAGTTATTCATTACAAAATAAGGTTATTAATTATATTTAACAACTTTTAGAATTTTGGAAGATTATAATTGAATTTTTATTAGTTCCTTTAATTATATTTTACCTTTTTCAAAAAAAATTTAAATGTTAGAATAATTTTTGGATATATTTTAGATTTTTGGATGTAATTTATAAATTTTAAAGGGTTCAAAATATAATAAAACAACTACAATGATTCAATTATAATATCCAAAATTTAAAGGGTGTTAAAAATGTAATTAAACAATTTTAGAACTTAAGGTAAAGTTAATTATAAAGGGTGCTAAATATAATTAATTCTAAAATTTGATGCAATTTATAAATTTTAAAGGGTTCAAAATATAACAATGATTCAATTATAATATCCAAAATTTTAAGGGTGTTAAAAGTGTAATTAAACAATTTTAGAGCTTTTTGTATACTATGTAAAATAAGGATAAAATGAAAATTTTCTTTTTTTATTCTAAGTAAGACAAGAATAAAATGAAAATTTTAAATTTTAAAATTTATAATGACACCCTAATTTATATAATAAAATGATTAATAGCGATCCAATTATAATATCTGAAATTATAAAGGGTGCTAAATATAATTAATTCTAAAATTTGATGTAATTTATAAATTTTAAAGGGTTTAAAATATAATAAAACAACTACAATGATTCAATTATAATATCCAAAATTTAAAGGGTGTTAAAAGTGTAATTAAACAATTTTAGAACTTAAGGTAAAGTTAATTATTAAGGATGCTAAATATAATTAATTCTAAAATTTGATGTAATTTATAAATTTTGAAGGGTTCAAAATATAACAATGATTAAATTATAATATCCAAAATTTAAAGGGTGTTAAAAGTGTAATTAAACAATTTTAGAACTTAAGTTAAGTTAATTAAAAAAACGCCGTTGCTGGGGATCGAACCCGGGTCACCCGCGTGACAGGCGGGAATACTTACCACTATACTACAACGACTTGTTATTGAGGTGCCTCCATTTATATTATTATTTCAAATTTGTTTTTACTTTACCTTATGTGAAAAATTATTAGGGCGAAAATTATTCCACCCCTAAATTATAATGGTCGACATTGCTAAAGTCTAAAAGTTCATTTGTGAATAATATTACTATTAAGCCTCTTAAACCTTTGTCATCGTTAAAAGAAAATGGATAAAACAAAGAGAGAAAAAAGTTAAATAGTTGAAAAAGAATTAAAGAAAGACTAAACGGGAAAAAAATGTTTTAATGAGTTTAATTTTAGAAGTTAAATGCTCGATTAAAATGCCTAACCTAAGTACCTGACGGGCCTCGATTCGAATCCGAGACGTGACGCCACGTGGCCAACCAAGTCATCAGTGACACGTCAGTCTTTCCAGGCACCCCAAATGCCACATCACCATGACTCTCCGGGCTCGAATCCCCTTCCATGATATTGACCCAAGGGATCGATTAGCTCTCTCCAAGGGGCATATCGACCCAGAAAAGACACTCCAACCAGGACCACGGTGCTTGGGTTGATATACCCCGTGAACTTTTGATCTCCTAGAAATATCGATCCCCGTGCCCCGCACGCGATCTCCTATGATCATCAAGATGAGTCAACATCAACAAAAGCACTAGCCAGACAAGGCCCGACAAAAAGGGGTTGTACAAGACGTATTGTTCCCTGAACTCTGGCTAGAGTATTAAATGAACCTCCAATGCGTGAACAGGTGTCCCGCACCCCCAAAAGCCTATATATATCTCCCACATTTATGACATTGGTAAGAACAATCATTGTTCCTTCGACCTCATGATACTTTAACTCACTTTTGAGCAAGTACCTGACTTAAGTGTGCGAGTGTCAAATTGGGACCAAACTCTCATTCCCCCAATTGGCCTTGAACTCACGTTTTCTCCTTCTTTCAGGTCCCGATCGAGACGTTCCCTTTCTAACAAATTCTAAGTGATTTGAGCTTCTAGAATCGACCACTAGACTGAACCGATTTCGAGCATGATCATTTTGGTGCTGTCTGTGGGAAAGTCTTGAACAAAAAGCCATTGTTGAACCAGTTAAAATAAATGAGAATTCGAAGCGGACGAACTTTTGGCCCCGATGGCCAAGAACTCACTAATGCGGTAGCAATTGTCGTACGAACTAGCACTACTGGAGCCACGACAGGTGATAACCAGACGGGGGCCCACCCCCAGACGGTTTACTTTGAAGCAGAGCTCAAGGAATACTTAGCTTGATGCCAAGATGAGGTTGTGGCCACGACGGCCGAGGTAAGAGTGTCTTCTTTTCCTTCGTGGCCTCGACCCTCAACGATCGTTTCGATGATCACTCTCATTACCTCGTATCGGCCCTAACGCTCCGTATGGGTACGCCCCATCAAACCCTTGGGGATATCCACCCTCACCTCCTAGTTACTTTCACACCCCCTACTATCCTCCTCATACGCCCCCTTCAGGTTGCTCGTACTGCAGGGGGCATCCCCAGGGGGCGTGGCGGCGCGGCGGCGCAAGAGGAAGTGGCAGAGTCCGCTCAGCAGAAGGATGTCGGGAAGAGGCCGGTCGAGGAGGACCAGGCCGGCGACACTCCGCCCAAAAAGAAATCAACAGGTCGGGGAGCCATCCATATCATTGGGACAACCAGTGAGTTTAGAGCCCGATCCCATGGAGGGGGAAGGGCAGCCGATCCCAAAACGATCCACGTATTCGACTGACTCAGAATGAGAGTGGACCCCAACCCCCCACCATAATGGCTAATAGGGGATTTCCAATTGGTTGGAACGATCTGAGGCATTGATTGCCTGTACGAAAAAGAGATCCGCTCGAGCGGTCGAAGCCTGTGGATAAAACCTTTACGATTATTAAGCTCTTATAATTCTTTTAATTTATAAAATTCCACAATTCTTGTAATGCCCTAGCGTAGGCTACCACATCCCCCACACCATGTGACGCCCTAGCGTGGGCTACCACATCCCCCACACCATGTGACGCCCCAGCGTGGGCCATCCACATCCCCCGCACCTAGGCCCAAACTCACATATGAAATGGACGTCCATACAT